>JARQWZ010003546.1:0-154317 GCA_033150135.1 Gobio occitaniae
ATATTAAACTGTCAGAAACCCTCCTCTGAAAACAGATTCTGACAGGATATATTTTATTATATTGAAATGTCCCCCTTATTTTTTATAAATCATGATCGTAACCTTCATTTGAGGTCAAAATAACTTCAGAAAATAAATTTTACTGTCAGAAACCCTCCTCTGAAAACACATTCTGACAGGATATATTTTATTATATTGAAATGTCCCCCTTACTTTTTAAAAATCATGAATGTAACCTTGATTTGAGGTCAAAATAACTTCAGAAAATATATTAAACTGTCAGAAACCCTCCTCTGAAAACAGATTCTGACAGGATATATTTTATTATATTGAAATGTCCCCCTTACTTTTTAAAAATCATGAATGTAACCTTGATTTGAGGTCAAAGTAATTTCAGAAAATATATTTTCCTGTCAGAAACCCTCCTCTGAAAACACATTATGTCAGGATATATTTTATTATATTGAAATGTCCCCCTTACTTTTAAAAATCATGATCGTAACCTTGATTTGAGATCAAAATCACTTCAGAAAATAAATTTTCCTGTCAGAAACCCTCCTCTGAAAACAGATTCTGACAGGATATATTTTATTATATTGAAATGTCCCCCTTACTTTTTAAAAATCATGATCGTAACCTTGATGTGAGGTCAAAATCACTTCAGAAAATATATTTTCCTGTCAGAAACCCTCCTCTGAAAACACATTATGTCAGGATATATTTTATTATATTGAAATGTCCCCCTACTTTTTAAAAATCATGATTGTAACCTTGATTTGAGGTCAAAATAACTTCAGAAAATAAATTTTACTGTCAGAAACCCTCCTCTGAAAACACATTCTGACAGGATATATTTTATCATATTGAAATGTCCCCCTTATTTTTTATAAATCATGATCGTAACCTTGATGTGAGGTCAAAATAACTTCAGAAAATAAATTTTACTGTCTGAAACCCTCCTCTGAAAACACATTCTGACAGGATATATTTTATTATATTGAAATGTCCCCCTTACTTTTTAAAAATCATGAATGTAACCTTGATTTGAGGTCAAAATCACTTCAGAAAATATATTTTACTGTCAGAAACCCTCCTCTGAAAACAGATTCTGACAGGATATATTTTATTATATTGAAATGTCCCCCTTATTTTTTAAAAAATCATGATCGTAACCTTCATTTGAGGTCAAAATCACTTCAGAAAATAAGTTTTCCTGTCAGAAACCCTCCTCTGAAAACACATTCTGTCAGGATATATTTTATTATATTGAAATGTCCCCCTTACTTTTTAAAAATCATGATCGTAACCTTGATGTGAGGTCAAAATCACTTCAGAAAATAAATTTTCCTGTCAGAAACCCTCCTCTGAAAACACATTCTGTCAGGATATATTTTATTATATTGAAATGTCCCCCTTACTTTTTAAAAATCATGATCGTAACCTTGATTTGAGATCAAAATCACTTCAGAAAATAAATTAAACTGTCAGAAACCCTCCTCTGAAAACAGATTCTAACAGGATATATTTTAATATATTTTTAATGTCCCCCTTACTTTTTAAAAATCATGATCGTAACCTTGATGTGAGGTCAAAATCACTTCAGAAAATAAATTTTCCTGTCAGAAACCCTCCTCTGAAAACACATTCTGTCAGGATATATTTTATTATATTGAAATGTCCCCCTTACTTTTTAAAAATCATGATCGTAACCTTGATTTGAGATCAAAATCACTTCAGAAAATAAATTAAACTGTCAGAAACCCTCCTCTGAAAACAGATTCTAACAGGATATATTTTAATATATTTTTAATGTCCCCCTTACTTTTTAAAAATCATGATCGTAACCTTGATGTGAGGTCAAAATCACTTCAGAAAATATATTTTCCTGTCAGAAACCCTCCTCTGAAAACACATTCTGTCAGGATATATTTTATTATATTGAAATGTCCCCCTTACTTTTTAAAAATCATGATCGTAACCTTGATTTGAGATCAAAATCACTTCAGAAAATAAATTTTCCTGTCAGAAACCCTCCTCTGAAAACAGATTCTGACAGGATATATTTTATTATATTGAAATGTCCCCCTTACTTTTTAAAAATCATGATCGTAACCTTGATGTGAGGTCAAAATCACTTCAGAAAATATATTTTCCTGTCAGAAACCCTCCTCTGAAAACACATTATGTCAGGATATATTTTATTATATTGAAATGTCCCCCTTACTTTTTAAAAATCATGATCGTAACCTTGATTTGAGATCAAAATAACTTCAGAAAATAAATTTTACTGTCAGAAACCCTCCTCTGAAAACACATTCTGACAGGATATATTTTATCATATTGAAATGTCCCCCTTATTTTTTATAAATCATGATCGTAACCTTGATGTGAGGTCAAAATAACTTCAGAAAATAAATTTTACTGTCAGAAACCCTCCTCTGAAAACACATTCTGACAGGATATATTTTATTATATTGAAATGTCCCCCTTATTTTTTATAAATCATGATCGTAACCTTCATTTGAGGTCAAAATAACTTCAGAAAATAAATTTTACTGTCAGAAACCCTCCTCTGAAAACACATTCTGACAGGATATATTTTATTATATTGAAATGTCCCCCTTACTTTTTAAAAATCATGAATGTAACCTTGATTTGAGGTCAAAATAACTTCAGAAAATAAATTTTACTGTCAGAAACCCTCCTCTGAAAACAGATTCTGACAGGATATATTTTATTATATTGAAATGTCCCCCTTACTTTTTAAAAATCATGAATGTAACCTTGATTTGAGGTCAATGTAATTTCAGAAAATATATTTTACTGTCAGAAACCCCTCCTCTGAAAACAGATTCTGACAGGATATATTTTATTATATTGAAATGTCCCCCTTATTTTTAAAAAATCATGATCGTAACCTTCATTTGAGGGTCAAAATCACTTCAGAAAATAAGTTTTCCTGTCAGAAACCCTCCTCTGAAAACAGATTCTGACAGGATATATTTTATTATATTGAAATGTCCCCCTTATTTTTTAAAAATCATGAATGTAACCTTGATTTGAGGTCAATGTAATTTCAGAAAATATATTTTACTGTCAGAAACCCTCCTCTGAAAACAGATTCTGACAGGATATATTTTATTATATTGAAATGTCCCCCTTATTTTTAAAAAATCATGATCGTAACCTTCATTTGAGGTCAAAATCACTTCAGAAAATAAGTTTTCCTGTCAGAAACCCTCCTCTGAAAACAGATTCTGACAGGATATATTTTATTATATTGAAATGTCCCCCTTATTTTTTATAAATCATGATCGTAACCTTCATTTGAGGTCAAAATAACTTCAGAAAATAAATTTTACTGTCAGAAACCCTCCTCTGAAAACACATTCTGACAGGATATATTTTATTATATTGAAATGTCCCCCTTACTTTTTAAAAATCATGAATGTAACCTTGATTTGAGGTCAAAATCACTTCAGAAAATATATTTTACTGTCAGAAACCCTCCTCTGAAAACAGATTCTGACAGGATATATTTTATTATATTGAAATGTCCCCCTTATTTTTTAAAAATCATGATCGTAACCTTCATTTGAGGTCAAAATCACTTCAGAAAATAAGTTTTCCTGTCAGAAACCCTCCTCTGAAAACACATTCTGTCAGGATATATTTTATTATATTGAAATGTCCCCCTTACTTTTTAAAAATCATGATCGTAACCTTGATGTGAGGTCAAAATCACTTCAGAAAATAAATTTTCCTGTCAGAAACCCTCCTCTGAAAACACATTCTGTCAGGATATATTTTATTATATTGAAATGTCCCCCTTACTTTTTAAAAATCATGATCGTAACCTTGATTTGAGATCAAAATCACTTCAGAAAATAAATTAAACTGTCAGAAACCCTCCTCTGAAAACAGATTCTAACAGGATATATTTTAATATATTTTTAATGTCCCCCTTACTTTTTAAAAATCATGATCGTAACCTTGATGTGAGGTCAAAATCACTTCAGAAAATATATTTTCCTGTCAGAAACCCTCCTCTGAAAACACATTCTGTCAGGATATATTTTATTATATTGAAATGTCCCCCTTACTTTTTAAAAATCATGATCGTAACCTTGATTTGAGATCAAAATCACTTCAGAAAATAAATTTTCCTGTCAGAAACCCTCCTCTGAAAACAGATTCTGACAGGATATATTTTATTATATTGAAATGTCCCCCTTACTTTTTAAAAATCATGATCGTAACCTTGATGTGAGGTCAAAATCACTTCAGAAAATATATTTTCCTGTCAGAAACCCTCCTCTGAAAACACATTATGTCAGGATATATTTTATTATATTGAAATGTCCCCCTTACTTTTTAAAAATCATGATTGTAACCTTGATTTGAGGTCAAAATAACTTCAGAAAGTAAATTTTACTGTCAGAAACCCTCCTCTGAAAACAGATTCTGACAGGATATATTTTATTATATTGAAATGTCCCCCTTACTTTTTAAAAATCATGAATGTAACCTTGATTTGAGGTCAAAATAACTTCAGAAAATATATTAAACTGTCAGAAACCCTCCTCTGAAAACAGATTCTGTCAGGATATATTTTATTATATTGAAATGTCCCCCTTACTTTTTAAAAATCATGATCGTAACCTTGATTTGAGATCAAAATCACTTCAGAAAATAAATTTTCCTGTCAGAAACCCTCCTCTGAAAACAGATTCTGACAGGATATATTTTATTATATTGAAATGTCCCCCTTACTTTTTAAAAATCATGATCGTAACCTTGATGTGAGGTCAAAATCACTTCAGAAAATATATTTTCCTGTCAGAAACCCTCCTCTGAAAACACATTATGTCAGGATATATTTTATTATATTGAAATGTCCCCCTTACTTTTTAAAAATCATGATCGTAACCTTGATTTGAGATCAAAATCACTTCAGAAAATAAATTTTCCTGTCAGAAACCCTCCTCTGAAAACAGATTCTGACAGGATATATTTTATTATATTGAAATGTCCCCCTTACTTTTTAAAAATCATGATCGTAACCTTGATGTGAGGTCAAAATCACTTCAGAAAATATATTTTCCTGTCAGAAACCCTCCTCTGAAAACACATTATGTCAGGATATATTTTATTATATTGAAATGTCCCCCTTACTTTTTAAAAATCATGATTGTAACCTTGATTTGAGGTCAAAATAACTTCAGAAAATAAATTTTACTGTCAGAAACCCTCCTCTGAAAACACATTCTGACAGGATATATTTTATCATATTGAAATGTCCCCCTTATTTTTTATAAATCATGATCGTAACCTTGATGTGAGGTCAAAATAACTTCAGAAAATAAATTTTACTGTCAGAAACCCTCCTCTGAAAACACATTCTGACAGGATATATTTTATTATATTGAAATGTCCCCCTTACTTTTTAAAAATCATGAATGTAACCTTCATTTGAGGTCAAAATAACTTCAGAAAATATATTAAACTGTCAGAAACCCTCCTCTGAAAACAGATTCTGACAGGATATATTTTATTATATTGAAATGTCCCCCTTATTTTTTATAAATCATGATCGTAACCTTCATTTGAGGTCAAAATAACTTCAGAAAATAAATTTTACTGTCAGAAACCCTCCTCTGAAAACACATTCTGACAGGATATATTTTATTATATTGAAATGTCCCCCTTACTTTTTAAAAATCATGAATGTAACCTTGATTTGAGGTCAAAATAACTTCAGAAAATATATTAAACTGTCAGAAACCCTCCTCTGAAAACAGATTCTGACAGGATATATTTTATTATATTGAAATGTCCCCCTTACTTTTTAAAAATCATGAATGTAACCTTGATTTGAGGTCAAAGTAATTTCAGAAAATATATTTTCCTGTCAGAAACCCTCCTCTGAAAACAGATTCTGACAGGATATATTTTATTATATTGAAATGTCTCCCTTACTTTTTTTAAAATCATGATCGTAACCTTGATGTGAGGTCAAAATAACTTCAGAAAATAAATTTTACTGTCAGAAACCCTCCTCTGAAAACAGATTCTGACAGGATATATTTTATTATATTGAAATGTCCCCCTTATTTTTTATAAATCATGATCGTAACCTTCATTTGAGGTCAAAATAACTTCAGAAAATAAATTTTACTGTCAGAAACCCTCCTCTGAAAACACATTCTGACAGGATATATTTTATTATATTGAAATGTCCCCCTTACTTTTTAAAAATCATGAATGTAACCTTGATTTGAGGTCAAAATCACTTCAGAAAATATATTTTACTGTCAGAAACCCTCCTCTGAAAACAGATTCTGACAGGATATATTTTATTATATTGAAATGTCCCCCTTATTTTTTAAAAATCATGATCGTAACCTTCATTTGAGGTCAAAATCACTTCAGAAAATAAGTTTTCCTGTCAGAAACCCTCCTCTGAAAACACATTCTGTCAGGATATATTTTATTATATTGAAATGTCCCCCTTACTTTTTAAAAATCATGATCGTAACCTTGATGTGAGGTCAAAATCACTTCAGAAAATAAATTTTCCTGTCAGAAACCCTCCTCTGAAAACACATTCTGTCAGGATATATTTTATTATATTGAAATGTCCCCCTTACTTTTTAAAAATCATGATCGTAACCTTGATTTGAGATCAAAATCACTTCAGAAAATAAATTAAACTGTCAGAAACCCTCCTCTGAAAACAGATTCTAACAGGATATATTTTAATATATTTTTAATGTCCCCCTTACTTTTTAAAAATCATGATCGTAACCTTGATGTGAGGTCAAAATCACTTCAGAAAATATATTTTCCTGTCAGAAACCCTCCTCTGAAAACACATTCTGTCAGGATATATTTTATTATATTGAAATGTCCCCCTTACTTTTTAAAAATCATGATCGTAACCTTGATTTGAGATCAAAATCACTTCAGAAAATAAATTTTCCTGTCAGAAACCCTCCTCTGAAAACAGATTCTGACAGGATATATTTTATTATATTGAAATGTCCCCCTTACTTTTTAAAAATCATGATCGTAACCTTGATGTGAGGTCAAAATCACTTCAGAAAATATATTTTCCTGTCAGAAACCCTCCTCTGAAAACACATTATGTCAGGATATATTTTATTATATTGAAATGTCCCCCTTACTTTTTAAAAATCATGATTGTAACCTTGATTTGAGGTCAAAATAACTTCAGAAAGTAAATTTTACTGTCAGAAACCCTCCTCTGAAAACAGATTCTGACAGGATATATTTTATTATATTGAAATGTCCCCCTTACTTTTTAAAAATCATGAATGTAACCTTGATTTGAGGTCAAAATAACTTCAGAAAATATATTAAACTGTCAGAAACCCTCCTCTGAAAACAGATTCTGTCAGGATATATTTTATTATATTGAAATGTCCCCCTTACTTTTTAAAAATCATGATCGTAACCTTGATTTGAGATCAAAATCACTTCAGAAAATAAATTTTCCTGTCAGAAACCCTCCTCTGAAAACAGATTCTGACAGGATATATTTTATTATATTGAAATGTCCCCCTTACTTTTTAAAAATCATGATCGTAACCTTGATGTGAGGTCAAAATCACTTCAGAAAATATATTTTCCTGTCAGAAACCCTCCTCTGAAAACACATTATGTCAGGATATATTTTATTATATTGAAATGTCCCCCTTACTTTTTAAAAATCATGATCGTAACCTTGATTTGAGATCAAAATCACTTCAGAAAATAAATTTTCCTGTCAGAAACCCTCCTCTGAAAACAGATTCTGACAGGATATATTTTATTATATTGAAATGTCCCCCTTACTTTTTAAAAATCATGATCGTAACCTTGATGTGAGGTCAAAATCACTTCAGAAAATATATTTTCCTGTCAGAAACCCTCCTCTGAAAACACATTATGTCAGGATATATTTTATTATATTGAAATGTCCCCCTTACTTTTTAAAAATCATGATTGTAACCTTGATTTGAGGTCAAAATAACTTCAGAAAATAAATTTTACTGTCAGAAACCCTCCTCTGAAAACACATTCTGACAGGATATATTTTATCATATTGAAATGTCCCCCTTATTTTTTATAAATCATGATCGTAACCTTGATGTGAGGTCAAAATAACTTCAGAAAATAAATTTTACTGTCAGAAACCCTCCTCTGAAAACACATTCTGACAGGATATATTTTATTATATTGAAATGTCCCCCTTACTTTTTAAAAATCATGAATGTAACCTTCATTTGAGGTCAAAATAACTTCAGAAAATATATTAAACTGTCAGAAACCCTCCTCTGAAAACAGATTCTGACAGGATATATTTTATTATATTGAAATGTCCCCCTTATTTTTTATAAATCATGATCGTAACCTTCATTTGAGGTCAAAATAACTTCAGAAAATAAATTTTACTGTCAGAAACCCTCCTCTGAAAACACATTCTGACAGGATATATTTTATTATATTGAAATGTCCCCCTTACTTTTTAAAAATCATGAATGTAACCTTGATTTGAGGTCAAAATAACTTCAGAAAATATATTAAACTGTCAGAAACCCTCCTCTGAAAACAGATTCTGACAGGATATATTTTATTATATTGAAATGTCCCCCTTACTTTTTAAAAATCATGAATGTAACCTTGATTTGAGGTCAAAGTAATTTCAGAAAATATATTTTCCTGTCAGAAACCCTCCTCTGAAAACAGATTCTGACAGGATATATTTTATTATATTGAAATGTCTCCCTTACTTTTTTTAAAATCATGATCGTAACCTTGATGTGAGGTCAAAATAACTTCAGAAAATAAATTTTACTGTCAGAAACCCTCCTCTGAAAACAGATTCTGACAGGATATATTTTATTATATTGAAATGTCCCCCTTATTTTTTAAAAAATCATGATCGTAACCTTCATTTGAGGTCAAAATCACTTCAGAAAATAAGTTTTCCTGTCAGAAACCCTCCTCTGAAAACAGATTCTGACAGGATATATTTTATTATATTGAAATGTCCCCCTTATTTTTTATAAATCATGATCGTAACCTTCATTTGAGGTCAAAATAACTTCAGAAAATAAATTTTACTGTCAGAAACCCTCCTCTGAAAACACATTCTGACAGGATATATTTTATTATATTGAAATGTCCCCCTTACTTTTTAAAAATCATGAATGTAACCTTGATTTGAGGTCAAAATCACTTCAGAAAATATATTTTACTGTCAGAAACCCTCCTCTGAAAACAGATTCTGACAGGATATATTTTATTATATTGAAATGTCCCCCTTATTTTTAAAAAATCATGATCGTAACCTTCATTTGAGGTCAAAATCACTTCAGAAAATAAGTTTTCCTGTCAGAAACCCTCCTCTGAAAACACATTCTGTCAGGATATATTTTATTATATTGAAATGTCCCCCTTACTTTTTAAAAATCATGATCGTAACCTTGATGTGAGGTCAAAATCACTTCAGAAAATAAATTTTCCTGTCAGAAACCCTCCTCTGAAAACACATTCTGTCAGGATATATTTTATTATATTGAAATGTCCCCCTTACTTTTTAAAAATCATGATCGTAACCTTGATTTGAGATCAAAATCACTTCAGAAAATAAATTAAACTGTCAGAAACCCTCCTCTGAAAACAGATTCTAACAGGATATATTTTAATATATTTTTAATGTCCCCCTTACTTTTTAAAATCATGATCGTAACCTTGATGTGAGGTCAAAATCACTTCAGAAAATATATTTTCCTGTCAGAAACCCTCCTCTGAAAACACATTCTGTCAGGATATATTTTATTATATTGAAATGTCCCCCTTACTTTTTAAAAATCATGATCGTAACCTTGATTTGAGATCAAAATCACTTCAGAAAATAAATTTTCCTGTCAGAAACCCTCCTCTGAAAACAGATTCTGACAGGATATATTTTATTATATTGAAATGTCCCCCTTACTTTTTAAAAATCATGATCGTAACCTTGATGTGAGGTCAAAATCACTTCAGAAAATATATTTTCCTGTCAGAAACCCTCCTCTGAAAACACATTATGTCAGGATATATTTTATTATATTGAAATGTCCCCCTTACTTTTTAAAAATCATGATTGTAACCTTGATTTGAGGTCAAAATAACTTCAGAAAGTAAATTTTACTGTCAGAAACCCTCCTCTGAAAACAGATTCTGACAGGATATATTTTATTATATTGAAATGTCCCCCTTACTTTTTAAAAATCATGAATGTAACCTTGATTTGAGGTCAAAATAACTTCAGAAAATATATTAAACTGTCAGAAACCCTCCTCTGAAAACAGATTCTGTCAGGATATATTTTATTATATTGAAATGTCCCCCTTACTTTTTAAAAATCATGATCGTAACCTTGATTTGAGATCAAAATCACTTCAGAAAATAAATTTTCCTGTCAGAAACCCTCCTCTGAAAACAGATTCTGACAGGATATATTTTATTATATTGAAATGTCCCCCTTACTTTTTAAAAATCATGATCGTAACCTTGATGTGAGGTCAAAATCACTTCAGAAAATATATTTTCCTGTCAGAAACCCTCCTCTGAAAACACATTATGTCAGGATATATTTTATTATATTGAAATGTCCCCCTTACTTTTTAAAAATCATGATCGTAACCTTGATTTGAGATCAAAATCACTTCAGAAAATAAATTTTCCTGTCAGAAACCCTCCTCTGAAAACAGATTCTGACAGGATATATTTTATTATATTGAAATGTCCCCCTTACTTTTTAAAAATCATGATCGTAACCTTGATGTGAGGTCAAAATCACTTCAGAAAATATATTTTCCTGTCAGAAACCCTCCTCTGAAAACACATTATGTCAGGATATATTTTATTATATTGAAATGTCCCCCTTACTTTTTAAAAATCATGATTGTAACCTTGATTTGAGGTCAAAATAACTTCAGAAAATAAATTTTACTGTCAGAAACCCTCCTCTGAAAACACATTCTGACAGGATATATTTTATCATATTGAAATGTCCCCCTTATTTTTTATAAATCATGATCGTAACCTTGATGTGAGGTCAAAATAACTTCAGAAAATAAATTTTACTGTCAGAAACCCTCCTCTGAAAACACATTCTGACAGGATATATTTTATTATATTGAAATGTCCCCCTTACTTTTTAAAAATCATGAATGTAACCTTCATTTGAGGTCAAAATAACTTCAGAAAATATATTAAACTGTCAGAAACCCTCCTCTGAAAACAGATTCTGACAGGATATATTTTATTATATTGAAATGTCCCCCTTATTTTTTATAAATCATGATCGTAACCTTCATTTGAGGTCAAAATAACTTCAGAAAATAAATTTTACTGTCAGAAACCCTCCTCTGAAAACACATTCTGACAGGATATATTTTATTATATTGAAATGTCCCCCTTACTTTTTAAAAATCATGAATGTAACCTTGATTTGAGGTCAAAATAACTTCAGAAAATATATTAAACTGTCAGAAACCCTCCTCTGAAAACAGATTCTGACAGGATATATTTTATTATATTGAAATGTCCCCCTTACTTTTTAAAAATCATGAATGTAACCTTGATTTGAGGTCAAAGTAATTTCAGAAAATATATTTTCCTGTCAGAAACCCTCCTCTGAAAACAGATTCTGACAGGATATATTTTATTATATTGAAATGTCTCCCTTACTTTTTTTAAAATCATGATCGTAACCTTGATGTGAGGTCAAAATAACTTCAGAAAATAAATTTTACTGTCAGAAACCCTCCTCTGAAAACAGATTCTGACAGGATATATTTTATTATATTGAAATGTCCCCCTTATTTTTTAAAAATCATGATCGTAACCTTCATTTGAGGTCAAAATCACTTCAGAAAATAAGTTTTCCTGTCAGAAACCCTCCTCTGAAAACAGATTCTGACAGGATATATTTTATTATATTGAAATGTCCCCCTTATTTTTTATAAATCATGATCGTAACCTTCATTTGAGGTCAAAATAACTTCAGAAAATAAATTTTACTGTCAGAAACCCTCCTCTGAAAACACATTCTGACAGGATATATTTTATTATATTGAAATGTCCCCCTTATTTTTAAAAAATCATGATCGTAACCTTCATTTGAGGTCAAAATCACTTCAGAAAATAAGTTTTCCTGTCAGAAACCCTCCTCTGAAAACACATTCTGTCAGGATATATTTTATTATATTGAAATGTCCCCCTTACTTTTTAAAAATCATGATCGTAACCTTGATGTGAGGTCAAAATCACTTCAGAAAATAAATTTTCCTGTCAGAAACCCTCCTCTGAAAACAGATTCTGACAGGATATATTTTATTATATTGAAATGTCCCCCTTACTTTTTAAAAATCATGATCGTAACCTTGATTTGAGATCAAAATCACTTCAGAAAATAAATTAAACTGTCAGAAACCCTCCTCTGAAAACAGATTCTAACAGGATATATTTTAATATATTTTTAATGTCCCCCTTACTTTTTAAAAATCATGATCGTAACCTTGATGTGAGGTCAAAATCACTTCAGAAAATATATTTTCCTGTCAGAAACCCTCCTCTGAAAACACATTCTGTCAGGATATATTTTATTATATTGAAATGTCCCCCTTACTTTTTAAAAATCATGATCGTAACCTTGATTTGAGATCAAAATCACTTCAGAAAATAAATTTTCCTGTCAGAAACCCTCCTCTGAAAACAGATTCTGACAGGATATATTTTATTATATTGAAATGTCCCCCTTACTTTTTAAAATCATGATCGTAACCTTGATGTGAGGTCAAAATCACTTCAGAAAATATATTTTCCTGTCAGAAACCCTCCTCTGAAAACACATTATGTCAGGATATATTTTATTATATTGAAATGTCCCCCTTACTTTTTAAAAATCATGATTGTAACCTTGATTTGAGGTCAAAATAACTTCAGAAAGTAAATTTTACTGTCAGAAACCCTCCTCTGAAAACAGATTCTGACAGGATATATTTTATTATATTGAAATGTCCCCCTTACTTTTTAAAAATCATGAATGTAACCTTGATTTGAGGTCAAAATAACTTCAGAAAATATATTAAACTGTCAGAAACCCTCCTCTGAAAACAGATTCTGTCAGGATATATTTTATTATATTGAAATGTCCCCCTTATTTTTTAAAAATCATGAATGTAACCTTGATTTGAGGTCAAAATAATTTCAGAAAATATATTTTCCTGTCAGAAACCCTCCTCTGAAAACAGATTCTGACAGGATATATTTTATTATATTGAAATGTCCCCCTTATTTTTTATAAATCATGATCGTAACCTTCATTTGAGGTCAAAATAACTTCAGAAAATAAATTTTACTGTCAGAAACCCTCCTCTGAAAACACATTCTGACAGGATATATTTTATTATATTGAAATGTCCCCCTTACTTTTTAAAAATCATGAATGTAACCTTGATTTGAGGTCAAAATAACTTCAGAAAATATATTAAACTGTCAGAAACCCTCCTCTGAAAACAGATTCTGACAGGATATATTTTATTATATTGAAATGTCCCCCTTACTTTTTAAAAATCATGAATGTAACCTTGATTTGAGGTCAAAGTAATTTCAGAAAATATATTTTCCTGTCAGAAACCCTCCTCTGAAAACAGATTCTGACAGGATATATTTTATTATATTGAAATGTCTCCCTTACTTTTTTTAAAATCATGATCGTAACCTTGATGTGAGGTCAAAATAACTTCAGAAAATAAATTTTACTGTCAGAAACCCTCCTCTGAAAACAGATTCTGACAGGATATATTTTATTATATTGAAATGTCCCCCTTATTTTTTAAAAATCATGATCGTAACCTTCATTTGAGGTCAAAATCACTTCAGAAAATAAGTTTTCCTGTCAGAAACCCTCCTCTGAAAACAGATTCTGACAGGATATATTTTATTATATTGAAATGTCCCCCTTATTTTTTATAAATCATGATCGTAACCTTCATTTGAGGTCAAAATAACTTCAGAAAATAAATTTTACTGTCAGAAACCCTCCTCTGAAAACACATTCTGACAGGATATATTTTATTATATTGAAATGTCCCCCTTACTTTTTAAAAATCATGAATGTAACCTTGATTTGAGGTCAAAATCACTTCAGAAAATATATTTTACTGTCAGAAACCCTCCTCTGAAAACAGATTCTGACAGGATATATTTTATTATATTGAAATGTCCCCCTTATTTTTTAAAAATCATGATCGTAACCTTCATTTGAGGTCAAAATCACTTCAGAAAATAAGTTTTCCTGTCAGAAACCCTCCTCTGAAAACACATTCTGTCAGGATATATTTTATTATATTGAAATGTCCCCCTTACTTTTTAAAAATCATGATCGTAACCTTGATGTGAGGTCAAAATCACTTCAGAAAATAAATTTTCCTGTCAGAAACCCTCCTCTGAAAACACATTCTGTCAGGATATATTTTATTATATTGAAATGTCCCCCTTACTTTTTAAAAATCATGATCGTAACCTTGATTTGAGATCAAAATCACTTCAGAAAATAAATTAAACTGTCAGAAACCCTCCTCTGAAAACAGATTCTAACAGGATATATTTTAATATATTTTTAATGTCCCCCTTACTTTTTAAAAATCATGATCGTAACCTTGATGTGAGGTCAAAATCACTTCAGAAAATATATTTTCCTGTCAGAAACCCTCCTCTGAAAACACATTCTGTCAGGATATATTTTATTATATTGAAATGTCCCCCTTACTTTTTAAAAATCATGATCGTAACCTTGATTTGAGATCAAAATCACTTCAGAAAATAAATTTTCCTGTCAGAAACCCTCCTCTGAAAACAGATTCTGACAGGATATATTTTATTATATTGAAATGTCCCCCTTACTTTTTAAAAATCATGATCGTAACCTTGATGTGAGGTCAAAATCACTTCAGAAAATATATTTTCCTGTCAGAAACCCTCCTCTGAAAACACATTATGTCAGGATATATTTTATTATATTGAAATGTCCCCCTTACTTTTTAAAAATCATGATTGTAACCTTGATTTGAGGTCAAAATAACTTCAGAAAGTAAATTTTACTGTCAGAAACCCTCCTCTGAAAACAGATTCTGACAGGATATATTTTATTATATTGAAATGTCCCCCTTACTTTTTAAAAATCATGAATGTAACCTTGATTTGAGGTCAAAATAACTTCAGAAAATATATTAAACTGTCAGAAACCCTCCTCTGAAAACAGATTCTGACAGGATATATTTTATTATATTGAAATGTCCCCCTTACTTTTTAAAAATCATGATCGTAACCTTGATGTGAGGTCAAAATAACTTCAGAAAGTAAATTAAACTGTCAGAAACCCTCCTCTGAAAACAGATTCTGACAGGATATATTTTATTATATTGAAATGTCCCCCTTACTTTTTAAAAATCATGAATGTAACCTTGATTTGAGGTCAAAGTAATTTCAGAAAATATATTTTCCTGTCAGAAACCCTCCTCTGAAAACACATTATGTCAGGATATATTTTATTATATTGAAATGTCCCCCTTACTTTTTAAAAATCATGATTGTAACCTTGATTTGAGGTCAAAATAACTTCAGAAAGTAAATTTTACTGTCAGAAACCCTCCTCTGAAAACAGATTCTGTCAGGATATATTTTATTATATTGAAATGTCCCCCTTATTTTTTAAAAATCATGATCGTAACCTTGATGTGAGGTCAAAATCACTTCAGAAAATATATTTTACTGTCAGAAACCCTCCTCTGAAAACAGATTCTGACAGGATATATTTTATTATATTGAAATGTCCCCCTTACTTTTTAAAAATCATGATCGTAACCTTGATGTGAGGTCAAAATAACTTCAGAAAGTAAATTAAACTGTCAGAAACCCTCCTCTGAAAACAGATTCTGACAGGATATATTTTATTATATTGAAATGTCCCCCTTACTTTTTAAAAATCATGAATGTAACCTTGATTTGAGGTCAAAGTAATTTCAGAAAATATATTTTCCTGTCAGAAACCCTCCTCTGAAAACAGATTCTGACAGGATATATTTTATTATATTGAAATGTCTCCCTTACTTTTTTTTAAATCATGATCGTAACCTTGATGTGAGGTCAAAATAACTTCAGAAAATAAATTTTACTGTCAGAAACCCTCCTCTGAAAACAGATTCTGACAGGATATATTTTATTATATTGAAATGTCCCCCTTATTTTTTAAAAATCATGAATGTAACCTTGATTTGAGGTCAAAATAATTTCAGAAAATATATTTTCCTGTCAGAAACCCTCCTCTGAAAACAGATTCTGACAGGATATATTTTATTATATTGAAATGTCCCCCTTACTTTTTAAAAATCATGATCGTAACCTTGATGTGAGGTCAAAATCACTTCAGAAAATATATTTTCCTGTCAGAAACCCTCCTCTGAAAACAGATTCTGACAGGATATATTTTATTATATTGAAATGTCCCCCTTACTTTTTAAAAATCATGATCGTAACCTTGATGTGAGGTCAAAATAACTTCAGAAAATAAATTTTACTGTCAAAAACCCTCCTCTGAAAACAGATTCTGACAGGATATATTTTATTATATTGAAATGTCCCCCTTACTTTTTAAAAATCATGAATGTAACCTTGATTTGAGGTCAAAATCACATCAGAAAATAAATTTTACTGTCAGAAACCCTCCTCTGAAAACAGATTCTGTCAGGATATGTTTTATTATATTGAAATGTCCCCCTTATTTTTTATAAATCATGATCGTAACCTTCATTTGAGGTCAAAATCACTTCAGAAAATATATTAAACTGTCAGAAACCCTCCTCTGAAAACAGATTCTGTCAGGATATATTTTATTATATTGAAATGTCCCCCTTATTGTTTATAAATCATGATCGTAACCTTGATGTGAGGTCAAAATAACTTCAGAAAATAAATGTTACTGTCAGAAACCCTCCTCTGAAAACACATTCTGACAGGATATATTTTATTATATTGAAATGTCCCCCTTACTTTTTAAAAATCATGATCGTAACCTTGATGTGAGGTCAAAATAACTTCAGAAAATAAATTTTACTGTCAGAAACCCTCCTCTGAAAACACATTCTGACAGGATATATTTTATCATATTGAAATGTCCCCCTTATTTTTTATAAATCATGATCGTAACCTTGATGTGAGGTCAAAATAACTTCAGAAAATAAATTTTACTGTCAGAAACCCTCCTCTGAAAACACATTCTGACAGGATATATTTTATTATATTGAAATGTCCCCCTTACTTTTTAAAAATCATGAATGTAACCTTGATTTGAGGTCAAAATAACTTCAGAAAATATATTTTCCTGTCAGAAACCCTCCTCTGAAAACAGATTCTGACAGGATATATTTTATTATATTGAAATGTCTCCCTTACTTTTTTTAAAATCATGATCGTAACCTTGATGTGAGGTCAAAATAACTTCAGAAAATAAATTTTACTGTCAGAAACCCTCCTCTGAAAACAGATTCTGACAGGATATATTTTATTATATTGAAATGTCCCCCTTATTTTTTAAAAATCATGATCGTAACCTTCATTTGAGGTCAAAATCACTTCAGAAAATAAGTTTTCCTGTCAGAAACCCTCCTCTGAAAACAGATTCTGACAGGATATATTTTATTATATTGAAATGTCTCCCTTACTTTTTTTTAAATCATGATCGTAACCTTGATGTGAGGTCAAAATAACTTCAGAAAATTAATTTTACTGTCAGAAACCCTCCTCTGAAAACAGATTCTGACAGGATATATTTTATTATATTGAAATGTCCCCCTTACTTTTTAAAAATCATGATCGTAACCTTGATTTGAGATCAAAATCACTTCAGAAAATATATTTTCCTGTCAGAAACCCTCCTCTGAAAACAGATTCTGACAGGATATATTTTATCATATTGAAATGTCCCTCTTATTTTTTAAAAATCATGATCGTAACCTTCATTTGAGGTCAAAATAACTTTAGAAAGTAAATTAAACTGTCAGAAACCCTCCTCTGAAAACAGATTCTGACAGGATATATTTTATTATATTGAAATGTCCCCCTTACTTTTTAAAAATCATGATCGTAACCTTGATGTGAGGTCAAAATCACTTCAGAAAATATATTTTACTGTCAGAAACCCTCCTCTGAGAACATATATTCATGATTTTTAAAAAGCAAGGCGGAGGTTAACTACGACATCGGCAACCGAGAGCTCCTCGCCATCAAGCTCGCACTGGAGGAGTGGAGGCACAGGCTAGAGGGCTCCAAACATCCGTTCCTGGTCCTGACTGACCATAAAAACCTGGGGTATCTCCGAGAGGCAAGACGACTTAACCCCCGACAGGCGTGCTGGGCACTCTTCTTCACGAGGTTCGACTTCCACATTTCCTACCGGCCAGGGGCCAAGAAAATCAAGGCGGATGCCCTTTCCCGCATCCACGGTCCAGAGGAACGTTCCAAGGAAGAAGAGGAACCCATTCTCCCCACAAAGTTCTTCCTCAGTCCCATCACATGGTCAGAAGAGACCCTGCTCTCTACCAATGCCTCCACCAACTTGCCGCCTGGCTGTCCTCCGGGCTTGCAATACATCACTCGAGCACAACGCATCCTCTTATTCACTCCTCGTACACATCACTGGGCACTGGTCACCCTGGGGTCAATGAAACCCTCTCGCTGCTACGCCAGCGCTTCTGGTGGCCACACATGCCAGCTGATATCAGAAGGTACGTGCGGGGATGCCGGGAATGCGCCATGGCGAAAAGCCCTCGACACCTGCCAGCTGGGAAACTCCTGCCTCTGCCCGTTCCCAACCGTCCGTGGTCACACCTAGGGGTGGACTTCATTACAGACCTGCCCAATTCTGAGAACTGTACCTGTATCCTCGTAGTGGTGGATCGCTTCTCGAAGTCCTGCCGGCTACTCCCACTACGAGGACTCCCCACAGCCCTGGAGACCGCGGAAGCAATGTTTAACCACGTCTTCCGGTATTATGGCATCCCCGAAGACATCGTATCAGACAGAGGTCCTCAATTCATTTCCAAGGTATGGAAGGCCTTCTTCGCACTCCTAGGTGTGACCGTAAGCCTCACGTCAGGATACCATCCCCAGACGAATGGGCAGACAGAAAGAAAGATCCAGGAGATTGGCCGTTTCCTCCGTACCTTCTGTCACGGCCACCAGGACTCCTGGAACCAGTTCCTAGGATGGGCCGAGTACGCACAGAACTCCCTTCGACAACCCACCACCAGCCTGACTCCGTTCCAGTGCGTACTCGGCTATCAGCCGCCCCTCTTCCCCTGGTCTGGGGAACCCTCCGATGTCCCTGCGGTTGATTACTGGTTCCAGGAGAGTGTGAGGGTCTGGGACTCAGCCCATCACCAACTCCAACGGGCACTCTGCAGCAGGGCTTAAAAACGGAAAAAAATATCAATCGGTTCACTCCGAGCAGAATCGATATTATAGCGTTTCCGTTTTTGCGTTCCTCAATAAACATTACTGTTCCGAAAACGGTTTGATTTGAAAAAATACCGGTTAATAACGTTATTTTAATTTAGCCTATACTTTAAAAAAATATGTATAAATAGACTTATTTTCACTCAATAATAATATAACGCATGGTAATTAAACTTGAATATTTATTTCATAACATTTTTAAAACCACAACAGAAATACATGCATTAATTACAAAGCATAAACAGTGGACCTGTTTTAATGGAGCGTTAGACAATCAAAAGTGGCCTCTTATGCCTAATTCTTTTCAGAAGAGTGATAACATTCTTTTTTTCAACACGACTTGTTTTAAGAATTGCATGAATAAAGAATAAATAAACTGGATAACCATTAATGCACCGTCAACTGGTATTTTCAAAGCAAACACTGCGCAACACGTCCTTGCATCACATAATCAAATTCAGTCAGCTAATAAAGCTTGATCATTTAATGCAATATAACATACCATTTAATACGAAGCATCAACCGTCTATATAGAAAACATTGACCTGTCCTGTCTGAAAGACTATAGGAAAAATGTTTGATAGATGCTATTAACCTACTTGGATAGGCTTAAACAAAATCCATAAAATAGCCTAAATCAGTCTATTTGAGCTTAAAGTCCGTACTGCTTATTTAAACGTTTGAAAAGAATGTCCTCCAATACCTGCACATTCATTGTAGACCTCAGCGGGGAAAGAAATGTACTTGAGGCATGAAAATGCGCGCTCACACTGACTTGCGTTACCGGTAGATTCATAGATGATGGTGCGCGGGCATTTCACTCACGCTTGCTTGATACGTCAACGTCACACGCTGGACTACTAAATTCATGATTGGTCAATGCCAAAATTAAAATATTAAAGAGAACGATAAAATAACGTTATTAACCGGTTAATGGTCATTTCAAATTAACGTTTCTGTTCAGAAATATTCAAATTGATTTTGATTTCGTTTTTGTTCCTCTTAAAATTTCTTTCGTTTCCGGTTGTCGTTTTCGTTCCTTGAACCGGTTCAGAGCTCTGCAGACGCAGGTTGACAGCCGACCTTCACCGCTCCGATGCTCCGACGTTTCAGGTGGGGCAGAAGGTCTGGCTGTCCACCCGGGACATCAGACTGCGTCTGCAGCGTAAGAAGTTGAGTCCCAGGTTCATTGGCCCCTTTGAGATCCTGCAGCAGATCAATCCGGTGACGTACAAACTCCAACTACCCCCTCAGTACCGGATTAACCCCACTTTCCACGTGTCTCTCCTGAAACCTCACTACCCTTCTGTTTCTGTTTCCCCAGAGCCTGGCGTTACTCCGGAGCCTCCCCCTCCACTTCTCGTTGACGACGGCGCAGCATATCAGGTCCAGGACATCTTGGACTCCCGGCGTCGTGGTGGTCAACTCCAGTACCTGGTAGACTGGGAGGGGTACGGCCCTGAAGAAAGATCTTGGGTACCCAGGCATGACATCCTTGACCCGAATCTACTGGAGACGTTCCACGCTACCCGCCCTGATCGACCGGCACCTCGGGGTAGAGGTCGACCACCACGGCGTCGGGGTCCTCGGCCCTCAGGAGATGGCCGTGGAGGGGGGGGTAATGTTACAAGCACGCCAGGCTCCACCCTCTCACAACCACAACGATCCCAATCACCAGAATACTGAGCACACACACCTGCACGTCATCACCACAGCAATCACCACCTGCACTTAAGCCCCACGCTCACACTCAGTCACTGTCCGGTAACGTTTGCACATGACCCTACATGCTTGCTTCCTCGGACTCACCTGATAACCTACCTGATCTCCTACGAACCCTGAGTGTCTCCTCGTCTCGTCCTCGTCTCCTTCGATCCATTGTTCCTGTGTTCAAGATTCAAGAAACGTATCGTATCACCAGCATATCCAGCATTAACCAGAAACTCTCACTCTGACTCTCACCACATGACCCTACATGCTCACTTCCTGGTTCAGCAATAAACTCTACTTTCACCTGCCTTTGTTCTCCGTGTCACCTCTGTTTATAACAGAGGCATTATATTTAGATATTTGGCATTATATTTAGATCTATGGCATTATATTTAGATATTTAGAACTATGGCATTATATTTAGATCTATGGCCTTATAATTAGATCTATGGCATTATATTTAGATCTATGGCATTATATTTAGATCTATGGCATTATATTTAGATCTATGGCATTATATTTAGATCTATGGCATTATATTTAGATATTTAGAACTATGGCATTATATTTAGATCTATGGCCTTATAATTAGATCTATGGCATTATATTTAGATATATGGCATTATATTAAGATCTATGGCATTATAATTAGTTCTATGGCATTATATTTAGATCTATGACACTATATTCAGATCTATGGCATTATATTCAGATCTATGGCATTATATTCAGATCTTTGGCATTATATTTAGATCTATGGCATTATATTTAGATGTTTAGATCTATGGCATTATATTTAGATATATGGCATTATATTTAGGCCCTGTCCACACGAACACGGGTATTTTCAAAACCGCAGCTTTTTCTATGCGGTTTGGCTGTTCGTCCACACGCAAACGCAGTATCCGGTTACTGAAACCAGACTTTTTTGAAAACTCCGGCCAGGGTGAAGTTTTTTAGAAACTCCGGTTACAGCGTTGTCGTGTAGATGGTGAAACCGGAGATTTAGGCTTGTTAAGTCAAAATGTGCGCCGTTCTCTCCTTTGTTTGACGTCAGTTTGTGCGCCGTTATCGCTTTTGTTTAACGTTACATGAGTCGAGTCTATGCAATGGCGGACGTAGCTTTTAATAACTCTGCTAATAGCGCTTATCACATGTAGCCTATACAGATACATGCGCAGTTATCTCATTGTATTGCAGAACAGAGGCGCCAGAATGCAATAATACAACATAGTAAGGTGTGTGAAGCTTCAGTCCACTTGGGCCTGCCCATTTGTACAGTTACCTGTCACTGAGTCCAAAGTAAACTTGTAGAAGGGTTTCACTGAGCCCATAGCATCCCTTCGTGGATGGGACCCATGTGGAAATCAGGCAGCCAATCATAGCGCTGTTTTGCGTTTTCATGTGGACGGAGATTTTTTTTAAACCGTGCTTGTGTGGACGCGATTGTTTTTTTAAACGGAGGAGGAAAAACTCAGGTTGTAAAAATACCCGTGTACGTGTGGACTAGGCCTTAGATCTATGGCATTATATTCAGATCTATGGCATTATATTAACCCTCTCGAGTTGGTGGTCGCGCCGGCGCGATCAGCTCTCTTTTTTCTTATCAGTGCCAAATAGACTCAAATAACTCTGCCGATTTTATCATTCAGGCAAGTGTTATACATCGTTATAATCTGTTAAGTTTAAAAAAAAAATTGTGTACAGTCACAATAAAAACAAATTGTTGTGCTTTTTGCAAAATAAAGAAAACAAACATGATGCGTGTTATTTCTGAAGAAAAACCTTTTACTGAAGTTGACTGATAAATGTGCACTATTCTAAAAGGCCACAAGGTGTCATCATGTTTGCTTTAAGGAATTTAATTTTATTTTATTAGCCTGTTGTTTACAGTGACATTGATGTTTCAAAGTAAAAGCAGCATAACACTGCTAGTTCATGACGTTACGTTTTGAATATTCAGTGGCAAAATATATCTTTGTAAAACTAATTTTATTTATAATGCATTAAAGTAACATATTACTTTTTGCTGTAACGCAGTAGTGTAAGGCATTACTAATCAATTTTCAGTAATATTTTACTCTGTACATTTTCAGTAACCCTACAACACACTTTAAGCCCAAAATGTAATTGTTCAAAAAACAAACAAACATGAAAATGAAAAACAGCAAGATCGCGAGACCTCAACGAACGAAAAATGCAAGTGAGTTACCTGTTCGTGGTCAGTTTGTAAATAAAAACTAAATGACAGCTTCTGATATATTTGTATAGTGATTTATTTCAATCATCTCCCTCTTGCTGGTGTACCTTTCTATTGTGTGAGAGTCCAGTGAAGGCGTTTTTAGGGCGGGTTTTACAGGAGTGCCGCGAGGCAGGATTTCGACCTCTGTGCTCGTGCTGGCCAGTGGAAAAGCGGCTATAAAGAAGGCTTAAATGCTCTGTCATTTCAAAGAATAGAACAACGGCGAGCACGTCGAGTAGGCCTATATCTCCCCAAACAGATGAGGCGCACGTACAGTCAGCAGAGGTTCGCGCTGCGGAGCCAAACGAAAGTATAAACAACGCTTAATGGGGCAAAAGAAGACTGTACATTCGTGAGATGGACGTATGCGCATTACTTCAAGTTTGTCAGAGGTAAGGACAAGAAAAACATAATAGTCAAATGCAAATGCAGTCAAATGCAACCTTTGTCTAAAACCAAAAGAACTATTGACGTTGCAAAATAGCACTAGCAATAAAAAAACGTGCACTTTTTGCACTTGCATTGACTTTTTGTGTTGTGAACCTCTTGAATTCAAAGAGAATAAAATAATGACAACAATAGGCAGACTCTTTTAACAGACTTGGATTGTTTGTGATTTTGTCTGTCATCCATACTTGCATTGTCTTGCATTGTCTTTAGCCTTCACTTCGCCAATTATATGCTATATTGTTAGTAGCCTGGATAGCCCAGTCATCATGCTACATCATATAGCCTTCTACTGGATGTAAAATGCTCTGTAGTAGCCTACATTTTGTCATTTAAGAATGTTAAGTTTTACCTCTGTAGTTATGTTGGTGAAAGTAACTCAAAAGTAATACAGGAGTAATGTAACATTACAATTCTGAGATAGTAATATTGTAATGTAAGAATTACTTTTAAATAACAGTAACAAGTAGTCTATAATGTATTACAGTTTGTAAGTAACTTGCACAACACTGGTAAAGAGGTTCCAGCAAACATTGGCAGCTCTCAGCCTGTGGTTAGAAGCACAGTTCCTTGTTAGTTTGAGGTGTCGAAATCATTGATTTCTGAGTTCTGAAGAAAACTTCCCCCTTCACAGTTCTTTATGAAAATGCAGGAGTTTCAAAACAACTTATTTATTCATTTATTTATTTATTTATTATTTATTTATTTTGGGCAAGTGAACATTTTAACACAAAGAAACATAATTTACATCTTTTTTTGACAGTTTGTGCGGTTAATCCACAAAAAAAAAAAAACACACAACAAAAAAAACCCCCACAAAAGACTTATATGTAATGTGCAAAGTTATTTTCCCGTTTGCCCAAAAAGGAGTGGGAAGAGAACTTTTTTTAATCCCACCCCCATTTCTCATAAATCATATAACAACATAATAAGCTTCCTTTTTGTTTTCATTGGACCATTACTTCATATCATTACACTTGAGGACGAAAAGTAACTGTTTTATCTTTGCTAACTTAATAATTAGATTGCAATAATAACTATGAGATACCAACAATGGTAAGGAAAATTTACAGATACCAACACTGGTAACAGACAGCACATACCAACAATGGTAAGGAAATTTTACAGATACCAACACTGGTAATGGACAGCACACTGTCACAGACACGTCAGGTTCCAACCTCCACCAATCACAATGCACGCCATCTCCTGAGTACTGATCACCATCACCTGCACCTCATCACAGCACTCATCACCAGCACTATATAACACACACTCACACAGCACTCCATGTCCGGTCTCGTTCGCATATACGCTAGGCTATGCTTACCTCAAGGACTTCTCTTCGCATACTTACCTGTCTCCAGCGTGTCTCCTTCCCTTTGTGTTCCTCGTCTGCTGTGTGGGTGTGTTCCAGTCAGCTCCTCAGTTCTCCAGCGATCTCCAAGCTCCAACGTTCATCTATCTGCAAAGCAAAGGACAGTAACTATCTCTATCATATCCATTCAACGTCCATCTACAACCAGTTTACTCACCTGTGTTACTTCATCTGCTCTACTGTGGTCAAATGAACTACCATTACCTGTTACGTCTGTGTCTGCCTCCTGTGTACGGTAACAGAAGACCGGACCTCAACAGAAGACCCAGTATGATCCAGCCGGATCCCTTTCAAGAACTGGTTGATGCGCTTCGGCGCACATTTCCTCCACCACCCACTCCAGTTACTGTCCCTTCACCTGCACCAGCGAACACCAGCAACTCTGTCAACAGTCCTCCTTCACTACCTCCGTATGCAAGTCCCATGGCCAAACCGGCGCCCTACTCAGGATCGGCGGAGGATTGCAGCGGATTCCTACTGCAATGCACACTGGTCCTGGAGATGCAGCCGCACCTGTACCCGAGCGGCACATCTAAAATTGCTTTCATCATCTCTCAGCTCAGCGGCAAAGCATTGATGTGGGCTGATTCCATCTGGTCACAACAACATATTATACCTTAAAGGGGTGGTAAAACACATTGTTTTGAAGGCTTGATTGTGTTTGTGGGGTGCACTGTAACATGTGTTCATGCTTCCTTTTAAAAACAACCACAATATATTTTCATATATTTGACCTTTATTCTACACTGCTCTGTCCCTCCTTGTAAAACGGTCTGATGCTTTCCGGGTTGTATGAAGCCAGTCCCTCAAAAATACGCGATGGGCTCAGATTGGTTAGCTGGCCCAGTGTGTTGTGATTCGCTAACCGCAGTGCACGTTTGTCGGAAACGTCACGCCCTTTACCGGTAGACTGTGCTTTGGTCAGTATTAGAAATGATAGCGTCAATAAAACCACACCAATCTGAGCCCGAATGAAGATGATCGAGCAGAACCTGTTCAACCTGTTCATTCCTCAAGAGTAAAGACTGCGGATCTATAGTGATCGCTACTGAATGGCACTGTTACTTTTGTATTTTTAGAACGATTATAGCCAAATATCTGTCGCAAGAACTATTAACCCAAAACACTAAGCACTGGATTTACTAGTAAGTTAGCCAAATCACACACAGAACCATGTTTAGCATGCCAGTAGATAAATAATACATAAAAGCTCTAATCAAAGAATCATTTACACTAATGCCAAGTTCGCTGTTGAGATTTTAACGTTAGTGTTTGTAACGTTAGGTGTTCGTCGGATAACGTTAAGTATGAATGAGCATTTAACAGACTGGTTTGCAGAACAGTGTTGTCATCTGTTTACTTCCTTGCTACAATGTACAACCTATTACAGGAAAACACATCGATGAAAAATAAATCAGACTTACAGGTTGTGGCCCATAACAGCTTCTGTTTGTAAATCCAGCTTTCAGGACAAGCCGTTGTGCATATCCTGTATTGAACTCGCGAACATTGTGGAAGTTTTCCTCCGTGAAATGTGCTGCGGGAGGGAGCCCCGGCGCTAGTCGTGCATTCACACACTGGCCGCGTTTGTCTCACGCAGCTGACGTTGTGCAAATCCGGTATTGAACTCGCGAACATTGTGGAAGTTTCCCTCCGTGAGATGTGCTGCGGGAGCCCCGCACGCGCCTGTTCCCTTCTGTCTCATACACACTTGCATATAATATGTTGTATGTTAAACGCTCTGCAACGCACCCCTGTCCCTATGAGGGCTGAACAAAGCAAGTACCCCAGACCTGCAATCCGGATGAATATAACAGCGTTTCCTCTGCATCGCGACAACACTCCAGCATGTTGCCCCCGGTCCCTCGAATATTCTGATCTATTATGACCTCTGACCTGTAAAGCTGCCAGAATAATAATAATAATACGCTGTTTGTTAATTAGCCAGAGGAGAACTGGCACCCCGACTGAGCCTGGTTTCTCCCAAGGTTTATTTTTCTCCATTAGGTTACCTAATGGGGTTTTGGTTTCCTTGCCACTGTTGCCTCTGGCTTGGCGTGCTCAGTTGGGGACACTAAATTTTTCAACTAAACATCGAAATAAATCTAATTAATAAACTAAATTATCCATTTAAACTAAATTACTGATCGAATTATTGATCTTAAGCCCACACTGTCACTGTATGATAATTGAAATGAACTGATGACATCAGTGTTTTTTTCCAGAATGGTTAAACAGCTGAATAAAATTATGCTGCATTATTTTCCTGTTTAACACTGTAAAGCTGCTTTGAAACAATCTACATTGTTAAAAGCGCTATATAAATAAAGTTGACTTGACTTGACAACAGGGCGCAGTAACGCAATCCTACTCAGCGTTTATTTCCCACTTCCGGGAAGTGTTTGGGAAACCGATCACAGATTCTTCTGCTGGTGAGAAACTTTATAATTTAAAACAAGGATCCATGTCTATTTACGATTATGCTTTGCAATTCAGAACGCTTGCAGCAGTCAGCGGATGGAATGAACAGGCGTTGATAACGACGTATCGGCAAGGATTAGAACCTCGGGTACGGCTGCATCTCGCTGCATGCGAGGACTCCATCGGCCTTGAGAAATTCATCCAGCTCTCCATTCGCTGTGCCACTCGCATGCAAGCGTGCATCCAAGAGCGCCAGGACCAGTATTCCATCAACGTGCCCTTCCGCCGATCCGAACCCGTCAGCACCCCAGAACCAGCCCAAGAACCCATGGAAATAGAAAATTCCCGGTTGTCTTCTGAAGAACGCCGCCGTCAGCTGACCCTTCGTCTTTGTCTCTATTGTGGTGAACCTGGACATGTCATTGCTGCATGCCCCACACGACCCCCGCGACCCATGGTGAGTGCTATTATTCCTGCTACTCATAAGATGAAACCACTCACCACTGTCGTCATCCTTACTGCCGCTAATGTCTCCCTTTCAGTGGTCGCGCTCCTCGACTCGGGGTCAGCCGGAAACTTCCTCTCCGGTGCCATCTGCCGCCAACTACACCTCAAGACCACTCCGTCTCCGACCATCTACAGGATCAGTTCCATAACCGGCAGACCCCTCAGTCGCAAGCGCGTCCGCACCGTGGCTGGACCAGTTACACTACAAGTGGGTTTATTACACCGTGAAGAGGATCATATGCTGGTTCTGGAGGATTCAACTGCCTACGTGGTTCTGGGGCGCCCCTGGTTGGAGCAGCACAACCCTACCATCTCCTGGAAGACGGGCAAAATCCTGAAGTGGGGCGACACTTGCTTCTCTCGCTGTTTGACGGAACTTCCTCTTCCACCATCGTCTCCGCCTGATTTAACTCTCTGTGCCACATCCATCGAAAGTCCAGTTGAACAACGCTCAGTTGACGTCCCCAAGTGTTACGCCCCCTTCAGAGATGTCTTCTGCCTGCAACGGGCTTCCAAGCTGCCTCCACACCGGCCATGGGACTGTGCCATCGACCTGCTTCCAGGTGAACCAGTACCAAGGGGTAAGATATACCCATTATCCATCCTGGAGGAGAAGGCCATGTAGGATTACATCAAGGAAGCCCTCGCCCAAGGTTACATCAGGCCGTCTACTTCCCCTGCTGCTTCCAGCTTCTTCTTTGTGGCAAAAAAGGACGGAGGCTTGCGGCCATGTATCGATTATCGTTCTCTCAATAAAATCACCGTCAAGTTTCGATATCCTCCTTCCTCTCGTCCCAGCGTCCCTGGAACATCTCCGTGGTGCAACTGTGTTTACCAAGCTGGACCTCCGCAGCGCTTACAACCTCATCCGGATACGTGAGGGGGACGAGTGGAAGACTGCCTTTATTACCCCTACAGGACACTATGAGTATCTCGTCATGCCGTATGGATTGGTAAACGCCCCCTCTGTATTCCAGGATTTCATCCATGAGGTGCTCCGGGAGTTTCTCCATCGATTCGTCCTAGTCTACATCGACGACATACTCATATACTCCCGGAGCCAGGCTGAACATCGCCAACACGTTGCGGAGGTCCTCAACCGTTTACGTCAATTCCACCTGTTCCTCAAGGCAGAAAAGTATTCATTCCACCAAACATCAGTTTCCTACCTGGGTTATCACATAGACCACAGTGGCATCCGGATGGACGAGAGGAAGGTGGAATCCATCACCAACTGGCCAGAACCCACAACCATCAAAGAACTCCAACGCTTCCTCGGATTCTCCAACTTCTACAGACGTTTCATTAAAGGTTACAGTTCGACCACTCACCAGTATGTTACGCAATAAGCCCAAGTCTCTGTCCTGGAGCCCGGCAGCCACCAACGCCTTTGGACAACTTAAGAAAGCCTTCACCACCACTCCCTTACTCGTCCATCCAGATCCAGAGAAACCTTTCATCGTGGAAGTGGATGCCTCCACAACTGGAGTGGGAGCGGTGTTGTCCCAGCAGCAGGGGACGCCTAGTAGACTCCATCCATGCGCCTTCTTCTCCCGCAAGCTCAGCCCGGCGGAAGTCAACTACTCCATCGGTGACAGGGAACTCCTTGTTTTTTAAGCTTGCCTTGGAAGAGTGGAGGCATTGGCTGGAGGAAGCCAAACATGCGTTCCTGGTGCTAACGGATCACAAGAACTTAGAATATCTTCGATCAGCCAAAAGACTAAAACTAAGACAAGCCCGTTGGGCTATGTTTTTCTCCCGCTTCAATTATACCATCTCTTATCGCCCAGGTACAAAAAATATTAAGGCTGATGCTCTCTCCCGTCTTCATGCTCCTGATGAACAAACCGAAGAACCAGAACCCATTATTCCAAGTTCCCTCATCGTAAGTCCTATTACTTGATCTGAAGAAACTATTCCCTCCTCCAATGCCTCCACGAACCCTCCACCGGGCTGTCCACCAGGCTTGTTGTACATCCCACGGACACGACGCACTCCCACTATTCACTCGGCTCACACGTCACTTGGTACTGGTCACCCGGGGGTCAATGTAACCCTCTCGTTGCTTAAAGAACGCTTCTGGTGGCCAGGGCTGTAGGGAGTGTGCCATTTCCAAATCTCCTCGTCATCTGCCAGCTGGGAAACTCCTTCCTCTGCCCGTTCCAGAACGCCCATGGTCACACCTAGGAGTGGACTTCATCACTGACCTCCCGGCCTCAGACGGTTATACCACCATCCTAGTAGTTGTTGATCGTTTTTCTAAATCCTGCCGTCGGATCCCACTTCCAGGATTGCCTACTGCCATGGAGACAGCCGAAACACTCTTCAACCAAGTTTTCAGATATTTCGGAGTACCAGAAGACATTGTCTCAGACCGAGGTCCCCAGTTCATATCCAGAGTATAGAAATCTTTCTTCTCCCTCCTAGGTGTGGCCGTTAGCCTGACGTCGGGATATCATCCACAATCGACCGGGCAGACGGAAAGGAAGGTACAGGAAATTGGCCGCTTCCTACGTACTTTCTGTCATGACCACCAGGACTCTTGAAACCAGTTCCTGGGCTGGGCCGAGTACGCCCAAAACTCGCTGAAACAGTCAACCACAGGACTCACCCCGTTCCAGTGCGTACTCGGCTTCCAACCTTCCAACCAGTCCCAGGTTCATTGGCCCATTCCCCATCATCAAGCAGGTCAATCCAGTCACCTACCAACTCCGTCTTCCACAAAGGTATCGTATACACCCCACTTTCCATATGTCACTACTTAAAGCTCACCATCCCTCTGTTTCACCCACAGGACCTGACGTGGTTCCCGCCGAACCCCCCCTTCCACTCATCCTGGAGGACGGAACTGCCTACAAGGTTCATGAGATCTTGAACTCCCGAGGTCGTGGTGGTCAGCTGAAATACTTGGTGGATTGGGAAGGATATGGCCCCGAGGAACGCTCCTGGGTCCCGAGGAACGACATCTTAGACCCCAGTTTCCTCCAGACCTTTCACGACAGTCACCCTGAGAAACCGGCACCGCGGGGTAGAGGACGTCCACCACGGCGTCAGGGTTCTCGGCCCTCTGGAGCGGGCCGTGGAGGGGGGGGGGGGGGTACTGTCACAGACACGTCAGGTTCCAACCTCCACCAATCACAACGCACGCCATCTCCTGAGTACTGATCACCATCACCTGCACCTCATCACGGCACTCATCACCAGCACTATATAACACACACTCACACAGCACTCCATGTCCGGTCTCGTTCGCATATACGCTAGGCTATGCTTACCTCAAGGACTTCTCTGCGCATACTTACCTGTCTCCAGCGTGTCTCCTTCCCTTTGTGTTCCTCGTCTGCTGTGTGGGTGTGTTCCAGTCAGCTCCTCAGTTCTCCAGCAATCTCCAAGCTCCAACGTTCATCTATCTGCAAAGCAAAGGACAGTAACTATCTCTATCATATCCATTCAACGTCCATCTACAACCAGTTTACTCACCTGTGTTACTTCATCTGCTCTACTGTGATCAAATAAACAACCATTACCTGTTACGTCTGTGTCTGCCTCCTGTGTACGGTAACACACATACCAACAATGGTAAAAGAAAAAGAAACAGAAAAATGCAAAAATGAAAAATGACAAGCACAAACCAGCACTGCAGGATGGAATATTGAGATCATGTTAAGACAATTTCTCTATATATTGTGACCAGACCTTGTGTTTGTATTGCATCTTGAATATATTGATATTTTGGCATTGTTTGCAGTGTATATCCAAACTGTTCCAAAGTTTCACACCACGTATAGACATACGAGTGGTTCGGACATTAGGTAATTTAAAATCTCCATATCCTCTTAAATTATGAATTCTCTCTTTGATTGTAAACAAGCCTTGCAAATTACATGGTAATAAATTGTTGAATGCTTTAAATAAAATGATTAGTGTGTAATATTTTACAAGGTCAAGAAATGAAGAGCTTGGAGTAAAGATATAAATTATGAGTGTGTTCAAGAAAACCAACTTTATGGATGATTCTCATAACACGTTTCTGTAAAATAACTATTGGATTAACTGTGGATTGGTAAGTATTTCTCCACACCTCAACACCATATGTGAGGTAAGGGAGTACCAAGGAACAGTATAATATACGTAGTGAATTTTGATCAAGATCATATTTTACTTTATTTATTATTGAGAGGCATTTTGAAATTTTAGTTTTTATGTGTCTTACGTGGGCTTTCCATGATAATTTATTGTCCATTACAACTCCCAAGAATTTATACTCGTTAACTTTCTCAATTTAGACACCTTCAATCATAATTGGTAACTGAGTTCATTTTTAGGTTGCCAAACATCATTACTTTAGTCTTACTTAAATCAAGCGACAATTTGTTAGCATCCATCCACTTCTTTATATTATCTAGCTCCTCATTTACAGTACCTATAAGTTCATTATAATTATAACTACTGTAAAATATATTGGTGTCATCTGCGAAAAGTATACGTTTTAGTAACTGGGATACCTTAAAAATATTGTTTATGTATAAATTGAACAACTTTGGCCCCAGTACGGAGCCCTGGGGGACACCACAAACAATGCCAAGTTTATTAGATGTATACGTTCCCATTTGTACAAACTGAACTCTTTCTATAAGATAGCTTCTTAACCAGTTCCCAGCGACCCCTCTGATACAGGCAGACTCTTTTAACAGACTTGGATTGTTTGTGATTTTGTCTGTCATCCATACTTGCATTGTCTTGCATTGTCTTTAGCCTTCACTTCGCCAATTATATGCTATATTGTTAGTAGCCTGGATAGCCCAGTCATCATGCTACATCATATAGCCTTCTACTGGATGTAAAATGCTCTGTAGTAGCCTACATTTTGTCATTTAAGAATGTTAAGTTTTACCTCTGTAGTTATGTTGGTGAAAGTAACTCAAAAGTAATACAGGAGTAATGTAACATTACAATTCTGAGATAGTAATATTGTAATGTAAGAATTACTTTTAAATAACAGTAACAAGTAGTCTATAATGTATTACAGTTTGTAAGTAACTTGCACAACACTGGTAAAGAGGTTCCAGCAAACATTGGCAGCTCTCAGCCTGTGGTTAGAAGCACAGTTCCTTGTTAGTTTGAGGTGTCGAAATCATTGATTTCTGAGTTCTGAAGAAAACTTCCCCCTTCACAGTTCTTTATGAAAATGCAGAAGGAGTTTCAAAACAACTTATTTATTTATTTATTTATTTTGGGCAAGTGAACATTTTAACACAAAGAAACATAATTTACATCTTTTTTTGACAGTTTGTGCGGTTAATCCACAAAAAAAAAAACACAACAAAAAAAAACCCCACAAAAGACTTATATGTAATGTGCAAAGTTATTTTCCCGTTTGCCCAAAAAGGAGTGGGAAGAAGAAAACTTTTTTAATCCCACCCCCATTTCTCATAAATCATATAACAACATAATAAGCTTCCTTTTTGTTTTCATTGGACCATTACTTCATATCATTACACTTGAGGACGAAATGTAACTGTTTTATCTTTGCTAACTTAATAATTAGATTGCAATAATAACTATAAGATACCAACAATGGTAAGGAAATTTTACAGATACCAACACTGGTAACAGACAGCACATACCAACAATGGTAAGGAAATTTTACAGATACCAACACTGGTAATGGACAGCACACTGTCACAGACACGTCAGGTTCCAACCTCCACCAATCACAACGCACGCCATCTCCTGAGTACTGATCACCATCACCTGCACCTCATCACGGCACTCATCACCAGCACTATATAACACACACTCACACAGCACTCCATGTCCGGTCTCGTTCGCATATACTCTGTGCTATGCTTACCTCAACGACTTCTCTTCGCATACTTACCTGTCTCCAGCGTGTCTCCTTCCCTTTGTGTTCCTCGTCTGCTGTGTGGGTGTGTTCCAGACAGCTCCTCAGTTCTCCAGCGTTCTCCAAGCTCCAACGTTCATCTATCTGCAAAGCAAAGGACAGTAACTATCTCTATCATATCCATTCAACGTCCATCTACAACCAGTTTACTCACCTGTGTTACTTCATCTGCTCTACTGTGGTCAAATAAACTACCATTACCTGTTACGTCTGTGTCTGCCTCCTGTGTACGGTAACAGAAGACCGGACCTCAACAGAAGACCCAGTATGAATCAGCCGGATCCCTTTCAAGAACTGGTTGATGCGCTTCGGCGCACATTTCCTCCACCACCCACTCCAGTTACTGTCCCTTCACCTGCACCAGCGAACACCAGCAACTCTGTCAACAGTCCTCCTTCACTACCTCCGTATGCAAGTCCCATGGCCAAACCGGCGCCCTACTCAGGATCGGCGGAGGATTGCAGCGGATTCCTACTGCAATGCACACTGGTCCTGGAGATGCAGCCGCACCTGTACCCGAGCGGCACATCTAAAATTGCTTTCATCATCTCTCAGCTCAGCGGCAAAGCATTGATGTGGGCTGATTCCATCTGGTCACAACAACATATTATACCTTAAAGGGGTGGTAAAACACATTGTTTTGAAGGCTTGATTGTGTTTGTGGGGTGCACTGTAACATGTGTTCATGCTTCGTTTTAAAAAAAAAATCATTATTTTTCATATATTTGACCTTTATTCTACACTGCTCTGTCCCTCCTTGTAAAACGGTCTGATGCTTTCCGGGTTGTATGAAGTCAGTCCCTCAAAAATACGCGATGGGCTCAGATTGGTTAGCTGGCCCAGTGTGTTGTGATTCGCTAACCGCAGTGCACGTTTGTCGGAAACGTCACGCCCTTTACCGGTAGACTGTGCTTTGGTCAGTATTAGAAATGATAGCGTCAATAAAACCACACCAATCTGAGCCCGAATGAAGATGATCGAGCAGAACCTGTTCAACCTGTTCATTCCTCAAGAGTAAAGACTGCGGATCTATAGTGATCGCTACTGAATGGCACTGTTACTTTTGTATTTTTAGAATGATTATAGCCAAATATCTGTAGCAAGAACTATTAACCCAAAACACTAAGCACTGGCTTTACTAGTAAGTTAGCCAAATCACACACAGAACCATGTTTAGCATGCCTGTAGATAAATAATACATAAAAGCTCTAATCAAAGAATCATTTACACTAATGCCAAGTTCGCTGTTGAGATTTTAACGTTAGTGTTTGTAACGATAGGTGTTCGTCGGATAACGTTAAGTATGAATGAGCATTTAACAGACTGGTTTGCAGAACAGCGTTGTCATCTGTTTACTTCCTTGCTACAATGTACAACCTATTACAGGAAAACACATCGATGAAAAATAAATCAGACTTACAGGTTGTGGCCCATAACAGCTTCTGTTTGTAAATCCAGCTTTCAGGACAAGCCGTTGTGCATATCCTGTATTGAACTCGCGAACATTGTGGAAGTTTTCCTCCGTGAAATGTGCTGCGGGAGGGAGCCCTGGCGCTAGTCGTGCATTCACACACTGGCCGCGTTTGTCTCACGCAGCTGACGTTGTGCAAATCCGGTATTGAACTCGCGAACATTGTGGAAGTTTCCCTCCGTGAGATGTGCTGCGGGAGCCCCGCACGCGCCTGTTCCCTTCTGTCTCATACACACGTGCATATAATATGTTGTATGTTAAACGCTCTGCAACGCACCCCTGTCCCTATGAGGGCTGAACAAAGCAAGTACCCCAGACCTGCAATCCGGATGAATATAACAGGGTTTCCTCGGCATCGCGGCAACAACACTCCAGCCTTACTATACCACAACAGCGCCGCGATACAAAATGGCGCCCCCGCCCCCCCTATTTATTATTCTCGGAGGAGGGGTTTATGTAAATATTGAGCCTGGTGATGTCACCAACCCTGGAGGAATGTGTGTAGTCGCCTACTACTGGCCGTTTGCTGTAGTTCTTATTAATGGATTTCTTTAAAAGCAAATATCTCCCTTTGCTTTAAACTTTGAACGTTGTAACTTTGCAGATGTTGTTTATGCTCAAGCAGCAACATTACACGCTAGCTAAAGTTAGAATAGTGAAATCGTGGTTTACCACCCCTTTAACATATTATACTCCATCACGTCTACTGCGGTCTCAAAATTCTGGCCAGTTGATAATACAGAGAATATCCAAATCAACTGCAGGCGGTCGATCCTTTTCCTATTTAGCTCTGAAACTCTGGAACAGTCTTCCTAACATTGTTCGGGAAGCAGACACACTCTGTCAGTTTAAATCTAGACTAAAAACACATCTCTTTACTGTGGCATACACATAAAACACTTTTTCAATGAAATGATTGTTAGGCTGCATTAACTAGGTCAGCCGGAACCGGGAACACTTCCCATAACACCTGATGTACTCGTTACATCATCAGAAGAATGGCATCTACGCTAATGATAGTCTCTCTGTTTTATCCCGAGGTTTACTGCAGTCAGCCGGATCCGGGCCGTATCCAGTTCAGATGGTGAACACACAACCCTGAAGTGTCTGCAGAGACCGTGATTAGACTTCCCCTGCAACTGCCTCATCGACACGGCATCTCAATAAATGCATCTCCGGCGTGTTGACTCCGATTGTTCGAATATTACAATTAAATAATACTTTAATCGATATGTCATCCTCAATAAACCCGTCTCCAGTGTGTTGCCTCCGATCATTCGAATATTGCACTTTAATAATTATTTAATCAACATCATCCTCAATAAACCCGTCTCCAGCATGTTGCCCCCGGTCCCTCGAATATTCTGATCTATTATGACCTCTGACCTGTAAAGCTGCCAGAATAATAATAATAATACGCTGTTTGTTAATTGGCCAGAGGAGAACTGGCACCCCGACTGAGCCTGGTTTCTCCCAAGGTTTATTTTTCTCCATTAGGTCACCTAATGGGGTTTTGGTTTCCTTGCCACTGTTGCCTCTGGCTTGGCGTGCTCAGTTGGGGACACTAAATTTTTCAACTAAACATCGAAATAAATCTAATTAATAAACTAAATTATCCATTTAAACTAAATTACTGATCTAATTATTGATCTTAAGCCCACACTGTCACTGTATGATAATTGAAATGAACTGATGACATCAATGTTTTTTTCCAGAATGGCTAAACAGCTGAATAAAATTATGCTGCATTATTTTCCTGTTTAACACTGTAAAGCTGCTTTGAAACAATCTACATTGTTAAAAGCGCTATATAAATAAAGTTGACTTGACTTGACAACAGGGCGCAGTAACGCAATCCTACTCAGCGTTTATTTCCCACTTCCGGGAAGTGTTTGGGAAACCGATCACAGATTCTTCTGCTGGTGAGAAACTTTATAATTTAAAACAAGGATCCATGTCTATTTACGATTATGCTTTGCAATTCAGAACGCTTGCAGCAGTCAGCGGATGGAATGAACAGGCGTTGATAACGACGTATCGGCAAGGATTAGAACCTCGGGTACGGCTGCATCTCGCTGCATGCGAGGACTCCATCGGCCTTGAGAAATTCATCCAGCTCTCCATTCGCTGTGCCACTCGCATGCAAGCGTGCATCCAAGAGCGCCAGGACCAGTATTCCATCAACGTGCCCTTCCGCCGATCCGAACCCGTCAGCACCCCAGAACCAGCCCAAGAACCCAAGGAAATAGAAAATTCCCGGTTGTCTTCTGAAGAACGCCGCCGTCGGCTGACCCTTCGTCTTTGTCTCTATTGTGGTGAACCTGGGCATGTCATTGCTGCATGCCCCACACGACCCCCGCGACCCATGGTGAGTGCTATTATTCCTGCTACTCATAAGATGAAACCACTCACCACTGTCGTCATCCTTACTGCCGCTAATGTCTCCCTTTCAGTGGTCGCGCTCCTCGACTCGGGGTCAGCCGGAAACTTCCTCTCCGGTGCCATCTGCCGCCAACTACACCTCAAGACCACTCTGTCTCCGACCATCTACAGGATCAGTTCCATAACCGGCAGACCCCTCAGTCGCAAGCGCGTCCGCACCGTGGCTGGACCAGTTACACTACAAGTGGGTTTATTACACCGTGAAGAGGATCATATGCTGGTTCTGGAGGATTCAACTGCCTACGTGGTTCTGGGGCGCCCCTGGTTGGAGCAGCACAACCCTACCATCTCCTGGAAGACGGGCAAAATCCTGAAGTGGGGCGACACTTGCTTCTCTCGCTGTTTGACGGAACTTCCTCTTCCACCATCGTCTCCGCCTGATTTAACTCTCTGTGCCACATCCATCGAAAGTCCAGTTGAACAACGCTCAGTTGACGTCCCCAAGTGTTACGCCCCCTTCAGAGATGTCTTCTGCCTGCAACGGGCTTCCAAGCTGCCTCCACACCGGCCATGGGACTGTGCCATCGACCTGCTTCCAGGTGAACCAGTACCAAGGGGTAAGATATACCCATTATCCATCCTGGAGGAGAAGGCCATGTAGGATTACATCAAGGAAGCCCTCGCCCAAGGTTACATTAGGCCGTCTACTTCTCCTGCTGCTTCCAGCTTCTTCTTTGTGGCAAAAAAGGACGGAGGCTTGCGGCCATGTATCGATTATCGTTCTCTCAATAAAATCACCGTCAAGTTTCGATATCCTCCTTCCTCTCGTCCCAGCGTCCCTGGAACATCTCCGTGGTGCCACTGTGTTTACCAAGCTGGACCTCCGCAGCGCTTACAACCTCATCCGGATACGTGAGGGGGACGAGTGGAAGACTGCCTTTATTACCCCTACAGGACACTATGAGTATCTCGTCATGCCGTATGGATTGGTAAACGCCCCCTCCGTATTCCAGGATTTCATCCATGAGGTGCTCCGGGAGTTTCTCCATCGATTCGTCCTAGTCTACATCGACGACATACTCATATACTCCCGGAGCCAGGCCGAACATCGCCAACACGTTGCGGAGGTCCTCAACCGTTTACGTCAATTCCACCTGTTCCTCAAGGCAGAAAAGTGTTCATTCCACCAAACATCAGTTTCCTTCCTGGGTTATCACATAGACCACAGTGGCATCCGGATGGACGAGAGGAAGGTGGAATCCATCACCAACTGGCCAGAACCCACAACCATCAAAGAACTCCAACGCTTCCTCGGATTCTCCAACTTCTACAGACGTTTCATTAAAGGTTACAGTTCGATCACTCATCCACTCACCAGTATGTTACGCAATAAGCCCAAGTCTCTGTCCTGGAGCCCGGCAGCCACCAACGCCTTTGGACAACTTAAGAAAGCCTTCACCACCGCTCCCTTACTCGTCCATCCAGATCCAGAGAAACCTTTCATCGTGGAAGTGGATGCCTCCACAACTGGAGTGGGAGCGGTGTTGTCCCAGCAGCAGGGGACGCCTAGTAGACTCCATCCATGCGCCTTCTTCTCCCGCAAGCTCAGCCCGGCGGAAGTCAACTACTCCATCGGTGACAGGGAACTCCTTGCTGTTAAGCTTGCCTTGGAAGAGTGGAGGCATTGGCTGGAGGGAGCCAAACATGCGTTCCTGGTGCTAACGGATCACAAGAACTTAGAATATCTTCGATCAGCCAAAAGACTAAAACCAAGACAAGCCCGTTGGGCTATGTTTTTCTCCCGCTTCAATTATACCATCTCTTATCGCCCAGGTACAAAAAAATATTAAGGCTGATGCTCTCTCCCGTCTTCATGCTCCTGATGAACAAACCGAAGAACCAGAACCCATTATTCCAAGTTCCCTCATCGTAAGTCCTATTACTTGGTCTGAAGAAACTATCCCCTCCTCCAATGCCTCCACGAACCCTCCGCTGGGCTGTCCACCAGGCTTGTTGTACATCCCACGGACACGACGCACTCCCACTATTCACTCGGCTCACACGTCACTTGGTACTGGTCACCCGGGGGTCAATGTAACCCTCTCGTTGCTTAAAGAACGCTTCTGGTGGCCAGGGCTGTAGGGAGTGTGCCATTTCCAAATCTCCTCGTCATCTGCCAGCTGGGAAACTCCTTCCTCTGCCCGTTCCAGAACGCCCATGGTCACACCTAGGAGTGGACTTCATCACTGACCTCCCGGCCTCAGACGGTTATACCACCATCCTAGTAGTTGTTGATCGTTTTTCTAAATCCTGCCGTCTGATCCCACTTCCAGGATTGCCTACTGCCATGGAGACAGCCGAAACACTCTTCAACCAAGTTTTCAGATATTTCGGAGTACCAGAAGACAGTGTCTCAGACCGAGGTCCCCAGTTCATATCCAGAGTATAGAAATCTTTCTTCTCACTCCTAGGTGTGGCCGTTAGCCTGACGTTGGGATATCATCCACAATCGAACGGGCAGACGGAAAGGAAGGTACAGGAAATTGGCCGCTTCCTACGTACTTTCTGTCATGACCACCAGGACTCTTGAAACCAGTTCCTGGGCTGGGCCGAGTACGCCCAAAACTCGCTGAAACAGTCAACCACAGGACTCACCCCGTTCCAGTGCGTACTCGGCTTCCAACCTCCACTTTTCCCCTGGGATGGGGAACCCTCCAACGTTCCAGCAGTGGACTACTGGTTCCGAGAGAGCGAGAGGGTCTGGGACTCAGCACACCATCAATTGGAACGGGCCCTGCGCAGACGCAGGATGGTAGCCGACCTACTGTCACAGACACGTCAGGTTCCAACCTCCACCAATCACAACGCACGCCATCTCCTGAGTACTGATCACCATCACCTGCACCTCATCACAGCACTCATCACCAGCACTATATAACACACACTCACACAGCACTCCATGTCCGGTCTCGTTCGCATATACGCTAGGCTATGCTTACCTCAAGGACTTCTCTGCGCATACTTACCTGTCTCCAGCGTGTCTCCTTCCCTTTGTGTTCCTCGTCTGCTGTGTGGGTGTGTTCCAGTCAGCTCCTCAGTTCTCCAGCAATCTCCAAGCTCCAACGTTCATCTATCTGCAAAGCAAAGGACAGTAACTATCTCTATCATATCCATTCAACGTCCATCTACAACCAGTTTACTCACCTGTGTTACTTCATCTGCTCTACTGTGGTCAAATAAACAACCATTACCTGTTACGTCTGTGTCTGCCTCCTGTGTACGGTAACACACATACCAACAATGGTAAAAGAAAAAGAAACAGAAAAATGCAAAAATGAAAAATGACAAGCACAAACCAGCACTGCAGGATGGAATATTGAGATCATGTTAAGACAATTTCTCTATATATTGTGACCAGACCTTGTGTTTGTATTGCATCTTGAATATATTGATATTTTGGCATTGTTTGCAGTGTATATCCAAACTGTTCCAAAGTTTCACACCACGTATAGACATACGAGTGGTTCGGACATTAGGTAATTTAAAATCTCCATATCCTCTTAAATTATGAATTCTCTCTTTGATTGTAAACAAGCCTTGCAAATTACATGGTAATAAATTGTTGAATGCTTTAAATAAAATGATTAGTGTGTAATATTTTACAAGGTCAAGAAATGAAGAGCTTGGAGTAAAGATATAAATTATGAGTGTGTTCAAGAAAACCAACTTTATGGATGATTCTCATAACACGTTTCTGTAAAATAACTATTGGATTAACTGTGGATTGGTAAGTATTTCCCCACACCTCAACACCATATGTGAGGTAAGGGAGTACCAAGGAACAGTATAATATACGTAGTGAATTTTGATCAAGATCATATTTTACTTTATTTATTATTGAGAGGCATTTTGAAATTTTAGTTTTTATGTGTCTTACGTGGGCTTTCCATGATAATTTATTGTCCATTACAACTCCCAAGAATTTATACTCGTTAACTTTCTCAATTTAGACACCTTCAATCATAATTGGTAACTCTGAGTTCATTTTTAGGTTGCCAAACATCATTACTTTAGTCTTACTTAAATCAAGCGACAATTTGTTAGCATCCATCCACTTCTGTATATTATCTAGCTCCTCATTTACAGTACCTATAAGTTCATTATAATTATAACTACTGTAAAATATATTGGTGTCATCTGCGAAAAGTATACGTTTTAGTAACTGGGATACCTTAAAAATATTGTTTATGTATAAATTGAACAACTTTGGCCCCAGTACGGAGCCCTGGGGGACACCACAAACAATGCCAAGTTTATTAGATGTATACGTTCCCATTTGTACAAACTGAACTCTTTCTTTAAGATAGCTTCTTAACCAGTTCCCAGCAACCCCTCTGATACAGGCAGACTCTTTTAACAGACTTGGATTGTTTGTGATTTTGTCTGTCATCCATACTTGCATTGTCTTGCATTGTCTTTAGCCTTCACTTCGCCAATTATATGCTATATTGTTAGTAGCCTGGATAGCCCAGTCATCATGCTACATCATATAGCCTTCTACTGGATGTAAAATGCTCTGTAGTAGCCTACATTTTGTCATTTAAGAATGTTAAGTTTTACCTCTGTAGTTATGTTGGTGAAAGTAACTCAAAAGTAATACAGGAGTAATGTAACATTACAATTCTGAGATAGTAATATTGTAATGTAAGAATTACTTTTAAATAACAGTAACAAGTAGTCTATAATGTATTACAGTTTGTAAGTAACTTGCACAACACTGGTAAAGAGGTTCCAGCAAACATTGGCAGCTCTCAGCCTGTGGTTAGAAGCACAGTTCCTTGTTAGTTTGAGGTGTCGAAATCATTGATTTCTGAGTTCTGAAGAAAACTTCCCCCTTCACAGTTCTTTATGAAAATGCAGAAGGAGTTTCAAAACAACTTATTTATTTATTTATTTATTTATTTTGGGCAAGTGAACATTTTAACACAAAGAAACATAATTTACATCTTTTTTTGACAGTTTGTGCGGTTAATCCACAAAAAAAAAAAAACACAACAAAAAAAACCCCCACAAAAGACTTATATGTAATGTGCAAAGTTATTTTCCCGTTTGCCCAAAAAGGAGTGGGAAGAAGAAAACTTTTTTAATCCCACCCCCATTTCTCATAAATCATATAACAACATAATAAGCTTCCTTTTTGTTTTCATTGGACCATTACTTCATATCATTACACTTGAGGACGAAAAGTAACTGTTTTATCTTTGCTAACTTAATAATTAGATTGCAATAATAACTATAAGATACCAACAATGGTAAGGAAATTTTACAGATACCAACACTGGTAACAGACAGCACATACCAACAATGGTAAGGAAATTTTACAGATACCAACACTGGTAATGGACAGCACACTGTCACAGACACGTCAGGTTCCAACCTCCACCAATCACAATGCACGCCATCTCCTGAGTACTGATCACCATCACCTGCACCTCATCACAGCACTCATCACCAGCACTATATAACACACACTCACACAGCACTCCATGTCCGGTCTCGTTCGCATATACGCTAGGCTATGCTTACCTCAAGGACTTCTCTTCGCATACTTACCTGTCTCCAGCGTGTCTCCTTCCCTTTGTGTTCCTCGTCTGCTGTGTGGGTGTGTTCCAGACAGCTCCTCAGTTCTCCAGCGATCTCCAAGCTCCAACGTTCATCTATCTGCAAAGCAAAGGACAGTAACTATCTCTATCATATCCATTCAACGTCCATCTACAAACAGTTTACTCACCTGTGTTACTTCATCTGCTCTACTGTGGTCAAATAAACTACCATTACCTGTTACGTCTGTGTCTGCCTCCTGTGTACGGTAACAGAAGACCGGATCCAGCCGGATCCCTTTCAAGAACTGGTTGATGCGCTGGTTGATGCGCTTCGGCGCACATTTCCTCCACCACCCACTCCAGTTACTGTCCCTTCACCTGCACCAGCGAACACCAGCAACTCTGTCAACAGTCCTCCTTCACTACCTCCGTATGCAAGTCCCATGGCCAAACCGGCGCCCTACTCAGGATAGGCGGAGGATTGCAGCGGATTCCTACTGCAATGCACACTGGTCCTGGATATGCAGCCGCACCTGTACCCGAGCGGCACATCTAAAATTGCTTTCATCATCTCTCAGCTCAGCGGCAAAGCATTGATGTGGGCTGATTCCATCTGGTCACAATAACATATACCTTAACATATTATACTCCATCACGTCTACTGCGGTCTCAAAATTCTGGCCAGTTGATAATACCGAGAATATCCAAATCAACTGCAGGCGGTCGATCCTTTTCCTATTTAGCTCCGAAACTCTGGAACAGTCTTCCTAACATTGTTCGGGAAGCAGACACACTCTGTCAGTTTAAATCTAGACTAAAAACACATCTCTTTACTGTGGCATACACATAAAACACTTTTTCAATGAAATGATTGTTAGGCTGCATTAACTTGGTCAGCCGGAACCGGGAACACTTCCCATAACACCTGATGTACTCGTTACATCATCAGAAGAATGGCATCTACGCTAATGATAGTCTCTCTGTTTTATCCCGAGGTTTACTGCAGTCAGCCGGATCCGGGCCGTATCCAGTTCAGATGGTGGACCTGCGCCCAGAGAAGACCAACACAGGACCCTGAAGTGTCTGCAGAGACCGTGATTAGACTCCCCCTGCAACTGCCTCATCGACACGGCATCCTCAATAAACGCATCTCCGGCGTGTTGACTCCGATTATTGACTCCGACGACTCGAATATTACAATTAAATAATACTTAAATCGATATGTCATCCTCAATAAACCCGTCTCCAGCGTGTGGCCTCCGATCATTCGAATATTGCACTTTAATAATTATTTAATCAACATCATCCTCAATAAACCCGTCTCCAGCATGTTGCCCCGGTCCCTCGAATATTCTGATCTATTATGACCTCTGACCTGTAAAGCTGCCAGAATAATAATAATAATACGCTGTTTGTTAATTGGCCAGAGGAGAACTGGCACCCCGACTGAGCCTGGTTTCTCCCAAGGTTTATTTTTCTCCATTAGGTCACCTAATGGGGTTTTGGTTTCCTTGCCACTGTTGCCTCTGGCTTGGCGTGCTCAGTTGGGGACACTACATTTTTCAACTAAACATCAAAATAAATCTAATTAATAAACTAAATTAACCATTTATACTAAATTACTGATCGAATTATTGATCTTAAGCCCACACTGTCACTGTATGATAATTGAAATGAACTGATGACATCAGCGTTTTTTTCCAGAATGGCTAAACAGCTGAATAAAATTATGCTGCATTATTTTCCTGTTTAACACTGTAAAGCTGCTTTGAAACAATCTACATTGTTAAAAGCGCTATATAAATAAAGTTGACTATGACTATTAGACTTAACAAACATTAGTTATGAAAGGTAAATTATTTGGAATCAAAGTTGATGATTTTGTACTTATAAATCGGTCAATTATCTTAGTTGTGTTATAGATAATAATTTAAGTGATGTAAGGACGGTCTGGAGAGTTTTGGGAAAAGTTAATTTTTGAAATAAATGTATAGCTAGATATGCTAGTTTGTTTTAGATAAAGAAAGTTTAACAGTACTTGCTGTAAAAACAGTAAATCTTGACAGATTTATCCAGTAGGTGTTTGGTTAATTTACAAAAGTCAAAAATAAAAAGTTGAGAATAGCTTTAGAATTTCATTGTTTGACAGACTTTATTGCATTAACCTTTATAACAGCTGTGTTGCTACATTGTTTTTTGTAAAATATACTTAAAAGACTCTTATGTGAGGGGTTGACTTTATAAAGTTGACTATATAAATTTGGACTTACAAACTTACACCCATATCACTTGTACTGTGCATTGCTGGCAATTTAACATCTGTGTACACATCAGTTTTGTAATAGTTTCAAACTCTTTATAGTTTGTTTTCTTAAAGTTTGTCACTAGTTTTCTAAAAAGAACAAAATGCCAGAACACACAACAATTCATGAGATAATTACATTTTATTTTCACAAATCCTCCACAAACCTTGCAGTTAAACTTCCCGTTTCACACTCTGTACAACCAAACCCTGATCTAGTTCAAACAGTTTTTTAAAACAACAGGGCAGGGCTAAGAACCGTAGGAACTGAGCACTTTTAGTTCCATTGATTTCCATTCATACGCATGCAAATGTGACAGACTGGAATTGCAAGCTCATGTGAAGTGTCGCATTTTGCTGCGTTCCAAAGTTCAAGCTTGGTGAACTCTGAGCTGTGAATTTGCATCACATGACGACGTGTGACCAGTTGAAGATCAATATGCCGTGACCTCTTGGCTAGATTAAAAGACTGATATTTTTGCAGTAAAATAGAGTAGATTGTATATTTTTTACATTTTGAGTGTATTACTATTTGTTATGTTAGTGTTTCCCATAGGTTGAGAATTGTTGATGGGCAGGACATGCAGATAAAATTAACTTTTATGAAGTATCGCACAAAAAAAAATTCTGCTCTCATTAAATGTTAACATTGTTCTTCTATAGTATCACACTGAACTGACTGACAGCTTCAGTGATTATTAAAGGAGCATTCTTTACTTGTAATTTAGTCACAATTTGAAGAAAAGTTTTTGTGACTTTGTGACTTTCTACTTTTATCCATATATAAGCTGTGTCCCAAAGTGAAGGGCGCGCACTTCGAAGGCCACATTTGAAGTGTGATTGCATCACAGCGGCACTACGAAGGCTGTCCCAATGTGAAAGCTGCACCTCTGAAGGCCACATTTGAAGTGCGATTGCGTCATTGCGGCACTACGAAGGCTGTCCCAATGTGAAAGCTGCACCTTTGAAGGCCGTATTTGAAGTGCGATTGCGTCACAGCGGCAATACGAAGGCTGTCCCAATGTGAAAGCTGCACGTCTGAAGGCTGCATTTGAAGTGCGATTGCGTCACAGCGGCACTACGAAGGCTGTCCCAATGTGAAAGCTGAACGTCTGAAGGCTGCATTTGAAGTGCGATTGCATCACAGCGGCACTACGAAGGCTGTCCCAATGTGAAAGCTGCACGTCTGAAGGCCACATTTGAAGTGCGATTGCGTCACAGCAGCAATACGAAGGCTGTCCCAATGTGAAAGCTGCACGTCTGAAGGCTGCATTTGAAGTGTGATTGCGTCACAGCGGTGCGACGAAAGCTGTCGCAATTCGAAAGCAACTTCAAAATGCGCCCTCCGTTTCTCAGGTACAACAGATGGAAACTTCGCTCAACTTCGCAGTCTACCCTATCCCACAATTCATAGCACACTTGTGACTACAGGATTTGTATAGACTGGTCTGCATTCCCGTGGCACTCGATCAGATTTATTGCGGCAAGGGATTAAATTTCCCAGTGAAAGACGTAGCGGTCGACAACTCAAGTGAAGCCTGGATAATATTGAACACAACAACGCAACTGCTTGAACTTGAAATAAACAAAACGCTTAGGCATTCACACAGTTCCCAGTTCCCTGCCCTCAGCAACCTGGCAAGATAAAGTTTAATTTCCCAATATTAACTATTTTAAATGTTATTTATTTCTCAACCATTCTCTCAAGAAGAGGAATCAATCCATTCTCTCCCTTTTCTTTCTTTCTTTCTTTCTCTTTCTTTCTTCTTTTATCTTTCTTTTTTCTACACTTTCTTTAAATACAAATACAATACACATTTTTTCATCCCACTCCCGCTATTGGATCTATTCCACTCCCTCTCACGCTTAAAATTCACTCCGTGCTCACGTAAATTATTTTATTCCCGACCCAATTTAGATTTTGTTTCCAGAATCTCTCTTTTAAATTTCCCCTACAGAAAGAGGGAGACCTGGGATAACAAATGTAAAATGTTGGCCATACAATCATTTATTTACTTTGTCAACACCAAAGCTAAAAAATGTCACAGAGAAAAATAGGCTAAATCAAAAGCGACATCTGTCACTCAAAATTATTAGCCAAAATACAAATAAATGAAAACTGTTGACTTTACTAGCTCTACTGCAAAATAAAGTATTTTATATGAATGAATGAATGAATGAATGAATGAATGAATGAATGTCGCTCACTGACGATGGTCCATTACCGAAAGTCTCCTCCAAAGGCTGAATGTAATTCTCTCTAAACTCGTGGCCTGCATGCACAGAACAAATTTTCTATATATTTTTTTTTGTAATGCAAATATTTTGTAAATGTCACAAATTGCTGTCTATTGTTCATTTTCGTTAACTTGAAATGTGTAGGCTAAATAAGGGAAGTGGTTGTTCTGTACATTGTTTATTTTTTGTAATGCAAGTTATAATTTGTACATTAAACAAATTCTTCTATACATATATTTTCTTGTCATGTAAATTAAATGTGTAAATTAAAATAAATTGGTCTATACATCAATAAAAGTACTTTTTAGAACTATTTATAGCCCTACAATATAACTTAAGTTTAACATCAAACAACAGACATTTAAATTAACAGCTAAAATAGAAGAAAACATTTGTACACTTCCATTGAGCTGAGCAGGAGACGCTGGTGGAGCTGGACCAGGATGGGCTGCACCATAGAGCTGCTCACACTTAAAAGTTCTGTTAAAGCTACACTGTGTGATATTTTCCCCCATCTAGTGGTGAAAAGGTATATGACCATCCAGTGAAGTTTAGTTTCTGTTCTTCTCAATTCCGATTTCGTTTCAACTCCTACGGTGGGCGATTAAGTCCAAGATTAATATGGCTTCCAGTTCGACCTCGTCCACATTCGACACGGTGCCTGTGGGATATTCTGTGCGCAGTGGGATGGTTGGAACTCAACTGGCCTAATTATTCGGCTAGAAAGAACTGCAGCTAATCCAGAGTGAACTTTGATGATAGTAATGTTTATTCAGTCATCCAATTGCAAGGCATAAACAGGTTTGCGTGGATATGTACATAAATGTGGTTTCTGTGAGAGACCAAATAAGGATGGTAAATATACATGATAATGACATGACAGAAGATGCACAGTTAAGAACTGTATAACTATACTTATAAGTTACATTTTTATAATGTAACCGTAAACCAGAGCTTATTGTACCATATATAGGCGCTAAATGCAGCTGCATTAAAAGGAGCTGCCTGCTGCTGCTAACAAGCGGTGTCCGGTTACAAAAGTGTGTGCGTTAGCACTGCCGTGCGCTCTGTATAACAAGCCGATCAGACCTGATACATATTTCCATCAACATACATTACAAACAAATATTTTCTATAAACGAATAAACATTGTTGATAACAAAATAACTGAATGATTATTCACATAGATGAGCATTACGCTATTGTATGTTGACACAAAAATACTTCTGAGGTGACATCAACTGAATTACGCGATGACACACTCTGAAACACATCTACAATGACAATAACTATTATTACTTACGGAGTTATTAACGCACAGAAATAACACACAAGGGAAAACAGACTTTTGAGGAATAAACAAGCCAGGAAAACTCCACTCTGTTACTGGAGCTGCTGAGATGAAAACTCTCTGCACATGCACCAGACAAGTCTGAACAAGTTGACGCGCACAGTGTTAAAACCGGTTAAAACGCGAAAGGCGAAGCTTGAATTTACGGGTATGTCCCTCTTTGGCTAATGTACTTTCAAGATGGAGGGGCAACATGGCGACCACCGTTAGATCCCATTACCTTATGTATTTTCAAAGGCATATTATAAACTTACGAGAATACTTTATTACTTGAAAGAAGTAAATATACATTAATGAGCACATATATTTTTGAAAGAACAAAGTGTTTTTAGCTAAGAATAGACTAAAAAAGTTACACAGTGTAGCTTTAAACTAAAAAGAGAAAAATACATGATTGGTAAGAAACCAGTTACAATTTGAAAGTTAAAATGTTTAGATATTTTAAGAAAGAAATCATTTACCTGTTGAGAATATTTTGACAGTCTGTGTAATTGGATGGCTGAGCTACAGAAAATCAGTAATGAGGTGGCTTGACATTTACAGATTTGAAAAAGAAAAAGGCAGGAAAAAAGAACCCTTAACTCTAACACAAAGAATCTTCCGCCCTGAGTGAGGCACCGATGCTGTAGCCATCCAGTTCCGAGGAGTTGAGTATTGAGACAGGAGATGTTGAAGACTCATCACTACAGTCTCCTGCGTGTGAGGAGTTGATGGAGATTATTACTCGTGCCGTGGCTTGATTAAACATTGACTGGCTGGCCAAGAAACAGGAGCTTTGTCAGAAAAGTAAATTAGACGAACGCTTTCTGCCGTCATGTTCTGTACAACCTCTACATTAGGGCTGGCCATATTTTCCTGACCTCCCCACCGAGTTGTTGAGGTCATGGAAGAAACGGGTCTCATATTGCATTTTTAGCCCTCAAACGTCAACCTACAGTAACATCACAGGGCTAAAACAACACAGATATGGGGCGATGCCCAGGGCTGAAGAGATGCTTACGCGCCATCTCTCCCCGGCATATGCATCACCCCTTAAAGCCCCGACATTACCCACCAAGCCACTGAGAGCTACATCGGCTTTAATGGGCAAGGTGTATTCAGGTGAGTAGGTCAAGTCGCGGCATGTCTGCACACGATGTCCATCTTGCAGGCATACCAGCCTGACCTGCTAAAAGACTAGGGTGAAAGCAAGGAAGTGGGTGTCGACGTATTAAAGATAGAGACAAAAGCTTTCTGTTGGACGCCACACTTTGTCCTGCTGGCCTCTTCTGACTGTCAATACCGTCACCGAGGTTTCATTAGAAACCATCATTCATTAGAAACAAAATTTCAATTCATGAAATTTTCTCCTACTTTCAAACTTAAGTATAAAAGCAAGTTATCAATTTCTTAAAGCTAAGAATCACTCTTACTCTCCCAGTTATTTAAGACAGCTTGAGAGGTCTCTCAAGTAGTTAGGAGTTGCCAGTAGGGGCTTGTGATGGCACTGAGGAGACAGAGACGTGTGCAAATCTTTTTTAGAAGATGAAGAATGATTTTGAAATGTTTGACAATTAGCAGTTAATCAAACGGTATCGTTTGGACAGAGCAGGCATCATCTTTGTCAGTGCTGGATAATGTTAGGGTGAACTTGCCTTTTATAACATTCCGCTGTTCAACTATTTAAGCAAGCAGTAGCGCTTCTTCCTCCTGCCAATTCGGTTTTCTTTTGGAATCCATAGTGCCTGTGTAACGATCACCAGCTGGAGTGCCCTTGAGAGCCACCAGAGGGCACTCCACACATAAGACTATATTCACTCATCTACTACATTTCCCATAACTCACTGCCCGGACTCATCATCACTTATCACTGATCACATTCACCTGTACTTCATTTACTGATTGCATTTCACCTGTGTCTCACCATCCTGTTATTTCCTGTCTATTTAAACCTTGGTCATTCATTTACTCACCGCAAAGTCTTGTTAAATGTTACATTGCATTTCCGAGCACTCTCCTTGTTTTCTTGTTTCTTGTTTTTGGATATCTTGCCCTGTTCCCTGGATTACTCTCTTGCCTCTGGTCCCTGCCTGTTTTGTTTGTTTGTTTGTTTCCTTGTTTGGACTGCCTGTTTGTGTATGACCCTTGCCTGTACCTTGGATTACGCCTCTGGATTGCCCTCTAATAAAGCTGCAATTGGATCCACCTTCAAGTCTTGGAGCAGTTCGTAACAGAAGACTTCGCCACTATGAATCCAGCAGCACAGTTAATGCGTCTCCGTCAGGGAGATCGCCCCATCGAGGACTATGTAGAGGACTTCATTGAGCTGGCCCATTTGACTTCAATGGACGAGGTATGCCTCATGATATTTTTCAGAGGAGGACTATCTGAGCCACTCAGTTCTATCATGCCTTTGCATGATCCTAATTGCTCTCTAAAAAAGTACATTGACATTGCATTGCAACTGAGCGGTTCTGCTTTTACAGTGGGTATAATGGAGAAGGATAGTGACATACCCACTGAATCTGCTATGCATGTGTCTTCGGACGACATGGCCACCAGTCCAGTCGGGCCTGCAATTCACGCCAGTCCAGCCGAGCCCGCACTTCACGCCAAATCTGCCGAATCCAAGGCAGTATGCATCATGCCCGCCAGCTCAGAGCCCTCGTCATCGCTGGTCCTGTCCAGCTCAGAGCCCTCGTCATCGCTGGTCCTGTCCAGCTCAGAGCCCTCGTCATCGCTGGTCCTGTCCAGCTCAGAGCCCTCGTCATCGCTGGTCCTGTCCAGCTCAGAGCCCTCGTCATCGCTGGTCCTGTCCAGCTCAGAGCCCTCGTCATCGCTGGTCCTGTCCAGCTCAGAGCCCTCGTCATCGCTGGTCCTGTCCAGCTCAGAGCCCTCGTCATCGCTGGTCCTGTCCAGCTCAGAGCCCTCTTCATCGCTGGTCCTGTCCAGCTCAGAGCCCTCTTCATCGCTGGTCCTGTCCAGCTCAGAGCCCTCTTCATCGCTGGTCCTGTCCAGCTCAGAGCCCTCTTCATCGCTGGTCCTGTCCAGCTCAGAGCCCTCTTCATCGCTGGTCCTGTCCAGCTCAGAGCCCTCGTCATCGCTGGTCCTGTCCAGCTCAGAGCCCTCTTCATCGCTGGTCCTGTCCAGCTCAGAGCCCTCTTCATCGCTGGTCCTGTCCAGCTCAGAGCCCTCTTCATCGCTGGTCCTGTCCAGCTCAGAGCCCTCGTCATCGCTGGTCCTGTCCAGCTCAAAGCCCTCTTCACCGCTGGTTCTGTCAAGCCCAGAGACAGAGCTTCACGTCACTTCTGCCGATCCAGAGACCGAGCTTCACGTCACTTCTGCCGATCCAGAGACCGAGCTTCACGTCACTTCTGCCGATCCAGAGACTGAGCTTCACGTCACTTCCGCCGAGCCAGTGTCTCCGGACAAGATGGCCGACTCCACGCCTGTGTCTTCGGACAAGATGGCCGACTCCATGCCTGTGTCTCAGGACAAGATGGTCTTCACGGAGCCGGTATCTGTTCCTGAGCCGGTGTCTGTTCCTGACACGGTGTCTGTTCCTGTTCCCGAGCCGGTGTCTGTTCCTGTTTCTGAGCCGGTGTCTGTTCCTGTGCCATGGTCTCCTCCCTGGCCGCCTGAAGAGTTGTCTCCGCCCTGGTCGCCTGCACAGCCTGATCCGCCCTGGTCGCCTGCACAGCCTGATCCGCCCTGGTTGCCTGCACAGCCTGATCCGCCGTGGCCTCCCAGCTTGCCGCAGTCTCCAGGTCGTCATCCGCTCCACGGGCCTGGCCCTCCATCCCGCCCCCGGGTCCGCCTCCGCTCCTCCTCCCTCCGTGACAGTTTTAGGAGCGTCTGGAATCCGCTCCTTAGAGGGGGGGCTATGTAACGATCACCAGCTGGAGTGCCCTTGAGAGCCACCAGAGGGCACTCCACACATAAGACTATATTCACTCATCTACTACATTTCCCATAACTCACTGCCCGGACTCATCATCACTTATCACTGATCACATTCACCTGTACTTCATTTACTGATTGCATTTCACCTGTGTCTCACCATCCTGTTATTTCCTGTCTATTTAAACCTTGGTCATTCATTTACTCACCGCGAAGTCTTGTTAAATGTTACATTGCATTTCCGAGCACTCTCCTTGTTTTCTTGTTTCTTGTTTTTGGATATCTTGCCCTGTTCCCTGGATTACTCTCTTGCCTCTGGTCCCTGCCTGTTTTGTTTGTTTGTTTCCTTGTTTGGACTGCCTGTTTGTGTATGACCCTTGCCTGTACCTTGGATTACGCCTCTGGATTGCCCTCTAATAAAGCTGCAATTGGATCCACCTTCAAGTCTTGGAGCAGTTCGTAACAGCCTGATTATATAAAATCTAGGCCATATATAGGCAGGTCAGTTAACAGCACACCAGTTTAAAATGTTTTAATTAAAACATGGTGGAAAACATGTTTATCTTTCATTTCAAATGTGTATCTTGAAAATAATTTATTGTCAAATGTGTGTTGATTGTAAACTCCTCTTAGGAATTTCACCATTCAATGTGAATTTATCTGAGAATATTCTTAAATAATGACATTTATTCAGTGATTGGTACATACCTATGACCAGTGTTGGCAATAACGGCATTATAGATAAACGGCGTTACTAACGGAATTACTTTTTTCAGAAACGAGTAATCAAACGAATTACTGTTTCTTCCGTTACAACGCTGTTAGCGTTACTGAGGGAAAAAATGCGGCGTTACTATAATTGAGCTCATTGAAGCGTGAGGACCTGCAACGCGTGTGTGTGTGTGTGTGTGTGTGTGTGTGTGTGTGTGCGCACCAGCCATGCGTGTTGGGGGGTGGGTTGGGTGGTACACATAACTGATGATGATTGGTGGGTGGGAGACAAGGTTGAGGTTGATAGGCTGAGTTCACACACACACACACACACACCTATGACGCACACGCATATGCACAGTCAGCGATGGCAGTCCAACGACTTCAAAGGTAGCTTTCGCAAACTGAAAGTATAAGCGCTACTTTTCCCTCGTTGAGGTGAAAGGTAAGAATGTTTATGTAACGTGCAGCTTATGCCCAGGAAGAAAGAGTCTCTCCACGTCGGTGGCAAGTAATTCTATTTCTAATCTAATGAAGCCTCACGTCATCACAGCCACAACATTAGTGGCTAAAAACCCAGGTGATAACGTGTGCTCCACTACCAGAGGAGTAGTAAAGAAGTACTGATTCTATTTACACAATATTTACACTATAGTAGGTCTACTGATAATATTTACACAATATGTACACTATAGTAGGTCTACTGATAATATTTACAATAATATATTGAATTTGATAGGTGTCTCTCACATTGTCCCACAGCAACATTACAATAGTGTACATTAATGTACAATGTTTTATAATAATAATTTATTCTATTTAGTGTCCAATTCATTCATTTAACATATTTAATATTGGGGGCATCCAATTTATTTGACATATTTGAACATTTGAAGAAGAAAAAAAAGTAACACATTAGTTACTTTCCCTGGTAATTAGTTACTTTTATAATTATATAACTCAGTTACTAACTCAGTTACTATTTGTAAGAAGTAACTAGTAACTATAACTAATTACTTTTTTAAAGTAACGTCCCCAACACTGCCTATGACATCATCCAAAATCCTGTTTGTGGCACAGCAAAGTGTCGTGAATCAACTCTAAGACTGACACTTAAGATTTTGTCCTACACTTCACTTAAAGTATGATTGAGATGCTTAATAACTAACTTTTAAGCGCAGCTTTGAGCCAAGAATTTATTTTACTCTTAAGTCAATTCTTAGCAGTGTTCTTGTGAGTAATTCTCAGATGCTTGATAAATATGGGCCCAGAGCTCCACCCATGAGGACATAATCATATAAATGTGAAAGTATATTGTAACAGTTACATTTAACATAAGAAATAAACTGTTAACTAATAGTTGCAACTTGCTAACGATTAAATATTTAACCATAGGCTACAGATGTAATAGGAATGGGGCTGCATTTACTGTTGCTGTGGGTTGTTTGTAGCCTATAGTCCAAAGGTTTAAGTTGTATTTACTTTAGCAATATTTGATATTAAATAATAAAAAATACCATTAGGCTATAATATTTAAACATCAAAATGAAGCAAAATACGTTTGACTGGTACTATATTTATTGCATCGGAGCAGACACATCAATAAAAGCTTTATTGATGTGACACTAGGCTCTTTTACAATAAACACGTTATAATCTGTCCAAAACAGGCCAAATAATTATTGTCTAAACTGTCTTGCGTGTATGACATTTTATGTTGCAGCAGGATTCATATTTAAACTGTCTTTTTCCGTTTAATAATCACAGATGCTAACAGAATAAACTTGGCCTACCTTACAATCAGCCCTGAATCCTTTGCTCTCAGAAATGAACAGCTTTTCATGAGGTGAATTATTCCTCAACGCATGTCAAAATGATGTAGCTCAAGTAACGTTACAGCGCTTCACTAGATGTTTGTATGAGTTGATGTGTGGGCGTCGACTCTGGATCGTCAGTATTTGAATCTGAAAGAGCGTGCGCTCTGTGGGCGTGGCCGTATTAGCGGGTAATGAAGAGGCTCGGGAACGACTGACATCACTCTCTTTTCAAACAGATTACATAAACACAGCATATTTGTTTTCGATTTGGTTTACATTGTTTAAAACCTGACATTTCCACTTTTCTTTAGATATATGTCTCATGTTTGTGAGACAAGTATTCACTATCTGAATGAACGTCTTTGAGGGAGAGGCAAAACAAAAAAGCAAAAACATTTTGTTTTTATTGTGACTGGACACAAAAAAATTTAAACTTAACAGATTATAATGATGTATAACACTTGCCTGAATTATAAAAAACGACAGTTATTTGAGTCTCTTTGGCACTGATATGAAAATGAGAAATAAATATAATTATTACGAGATATTAAGTCATTATTACGAGAAAGTTTCTCATTATTACGAGAAAAGTTCCCTTTCAGTCGGTCACTACGACGTACGTCGGTAATACAGACAAATTGGGATCACTTTAGAGAGCCCCTATCAGCTTCGAGATTTAGAGAACAGGCCGATGGGCCATTGGCGTGCGAGATTTGCATCTCGCGCTCCGCCCGCGCCATGGGTATAAATAGGAAGCGAGAGCAACGCACTGACGTCATTCACTTCGGAGCCGAACGGCGTAGATGAAGAGTCAAAGACTTCCTGTTTACCTATCAGAGAAGATTCAACAGAGAACTTTGAGGACGCTGTGCTGGTGGTGAGAGCCAATGGCAGGCCACCTCCGCCCTGCTTAGTGCACGAGGGTAGTTCTGAGCCGAGGTTGAGCTGCGCACTGCGCTGGCCCTTGGCTAGACGATGTCCACCCTAGTCCAGAAACACCATTGACCCGGATTTGGTTCTGAACTGTTCTTCCCCCGGAGGAGGGCTGGGTGGAAAACCATTAGTAATTCTGTTCCGCCACTGGGGTTAAAAACAGCCAGTGGTACCCCCCCAAAAAAAGAGCAGTTCCAATATCTCTGGGTCTCGGGAGTGCAGGAATGGCAGAGTGTGACGCTACAAGCCTCGCCGCTCTCATTCCCCTCCCCACAAGAGGGCGAGAATGGCAGTGTGTGACTCTACAAGCCTCGCCACTCTCATTCCCCTCTTCTCAGCGGTGCGTGGACGACAGTGCGCGACGCTATGCCTCGCCGCTCTCGTTCCCCGCTGAGGAAGGAGGTGAGGCAGACCGTGTGCAATGCCACAAAGACTTGCCACGCTCAGCCCCTCCTTCATTTGGAGAACGCGCTTGGCGGTGTACAACGCTCCCATGCCTTGTCAGCCTCTGGTGCCTCTCCAAATCACCAGCAAGGGGTGCCGACTGTGGGAACGCACTCAAGCGGCCTTCCCACACTCGCACACCCCCTAAGCGGAAGCAGGTCGTGTATCAGACCCAGACCCCTACACGGACCACTCCCATGTCGTCCTCGGGTCCCTGCGTTCCGCCTTGCTGCCCTGCTCCGGGTACGTCTGTGGTACCGATGACCCCGCTTGTTCGGTCTCTGGTGGCATGGTTAGCGCTCCCCAGCCCGTCTCGCTGGGTCATCCGTACCATCAGACTCGGCTTGCGATTCAGTTCGCCCGCCGTCCGCCCAAGTTCGGGGGCGTTCACTTCACGTCTGTTTGCGTAGGTTTCTGTCCCCCGTGCTTCAGGCGGAGATCGCTGTCCTACTGGCGAAGGACGCGATAGAACCGGTCCCTCCAGCCGATATGAAGTCCGGGTTCTACAGCCCGTACTTCATTGTACCCAAGAAAGGCAGCGGGCTACGGCCAATCTTGGATCTGCGTTACCAGAACCGCTCCCTCCACAGGAGGCCGTTCCGTATGTTAACGCAGAAACGCATCTTCAGGTGCGTCCGTCCCCGAGATTGGTTTGCAGCGATCGACCTGAAGGACGCGTACTTTCATGTCTCGATTCTCCCTCGACACAGACAGTTTCTACGCTTTGCATTCGATGGACGAGCATATCAGTAAAAAGTCCGGCCCTTCGGGCTGTCCCTGTCACCCCGTGTCTTCACGAAATTCGCGGAGGCGGCCATTGCTCCCATGAGAGAGAGCGTGGTGTTCGCATTCTCAACTATCTCGACGACTGGCTGATTCTTGCCCAGTCGCGGGAGCAGTTGTGCGAACACAGGGACATGGTGCTTCGACACCTCAGCCGGTTGGGTCTTCGGGTCAACTGGGAGAAGAGCAAAGATCAAGATCTCTTTTCTTGGGATGGAGATCGACTCGGTCGCCACGACAGCGCGCCTCACCGAGGAGCGTGTCCAGTCAGTGTTGAACTGCTTGAATACGTTCAAACGCAGTACAGCGGTACCACTGAAACAATTTCAGAGGCTCCTGGGGCATATGGCAGCAGCAGCCGCAGTAACGCCGCTAGGGCTGCTCCATATGAGACCGCTTCAACACTGGCTATACGACTGAGTCCCGAGATGGGCATGGCACAGCGGATTCCTCCGTGTCCAAGTGACCCCGAGATGCCGCCAAACCTTCAGCCCGTGGTCGGACCCTTCATTTCTATGGGCAGGAGTGCCTCTAGAACAAGTGTCCAGGCATTCTGTTGTCTCCACGGATGCCTCATCCACGGGCTGGGATGCCACGTACAACTGGCTTGCAGTTTCGGGGCTGTGGACGGGGCCCCAACTGCAATGGCATATCAATTGCGTTGCTGGCAGTTCGTCTTGCTCTCAGCCGCCTCCAGGGGCCGCTCAAAGACAAGCACGTTCTGGTCCGGACGGACAGCACTGCGGCCATTGCGTACATCAACAAACAGGGTGGTCTACGCTCCAGCCGCATGTCCCAACTCGCCCGCCATCTCCTTCTGTGGAGTCCGAAGCATCTGAGGTCCCTTCATGCCATCCACATTCCGGGCCCGCTCAATCGTGCGGCCGACGAGCTGTCACGGTTGCCCGTGCTGCCCGGGGAGTGGAGACTCCACCCCCAGGTGGTCCAGCTTTGGGGCCGCACAAATCGATCTGTTTGCCGCCCCGACACGACCCACTGCCAGTAGTACTATTCCCTGACCGAGGGAACCCTCGGCACGGATGCCCTGGCACACAGCTGGCCCCGGGGCCTACGCAAATATGCATTCCCGCCAGTGAGCCTTCTTGCACAGACACTGTGCAAGGTCAGGGAGGACGAGGAGCAGCTCCACTTGGTAGCTCCGTACTGGCCCAACAGGACTTGGTTCCCGGAACTAGTGCTCCTCGCGACAGCACCTCCTTGGCCCATTCCTCTGAGGATGGACCTTCTAACTCAGAGACGTGGCACCCGCGTCCGGACCTCTGGAAACTCCATGTCTGGTCCCTGGACGGGATGCGGAGGTTTTAGGTGACCTACCTAAATCACTTCCGCCAGAGCCCCCTCTACGAGACGGCTATATGCTTTTAAGTGGAACCTGTTCGTCGACTGGTGCTCTTCTCACAGAGAAGACCCCCGAAAGTGTTCGGTCAGACGGGTTGGAGCGAAAGCTGTCTCCCTCCACCCTCAAGGTGTATGTTGCCGCTATAGCCGCAAATCATGACCTGGTTAATGGTGAGTCCTTAGGCAAGCACGATCTGATTGTCAGGTTCCTGAGGGGGGCGAGGAGATTAAATTCGCCTCGTCCTCCCTTTATACCCTCTTGGGACTTGACTCTGGTGCTGACCGCCCTGCAGAGGGCGCCCTTTGAGCCTTTACAGTCAGCGGAGCTTAACATCTTGTCTCTAAAGACAATACTCCTGATTGCATTGGCCTCAGTTAAGAGGCTAGGGGACCTGCAGGCATTTTCGGTCGACGAATCGTGCCTGGGATTCAGGCCAGGTGACTCTCAGGTAACCCTGAGACCCCGGCCTGGATATGTGCCCAAGGTTCCCACTACTCCCTTCCGGGACCAAGTGGTGAGCCTGCAAGCGCTGCCTTCGGAGGAGGCAGACCCAGCCCTGGCTTTTCTCTGTCCAGTTCGCGCCCTGCACGTCTATGTTGACAGAACGCAAAGCTTTAGGACCTCAGAGCAGCTCTTCGTCTGTTACGGAGGACAGCAGAAGGGAAAGGCTGTCTCCAAGCAGAGGATGGCCCACTGGATAGTGGATGCCATCGTCTTGGCTTATGAAGCCCAAGACGTGCCCTGTCTGCTCGGGTTAAGAGCCCACTCCACTAGGGGTATTGCTTCTTCCTGGGCGCTGGCTCGTGGCGCCTCGCTGACAGATATTTGTAGAGCTGCGGGCTGGGCGACACCTAACACATTCGCTAGGTTTTATAGCCTACGTGTGGAACCGGTTGCTTCTCGTGTGCTCGCTTCCCATAGTCAGCAATACTGAAGCTCTTGTTCTAGTGTCGGCTTGCTGCGCCACTCCTTTCCCCATGGAACGGATACGTGCGCTATATTCTCCAGTCGAGTTCCCAGGATTGGTGTTCCCATATGTGTATTCTCCACGGTACAGCTCCCTATGGCGAGCTTGTGTCTTTCCCTTGGCAGAGTTCCTCTGCCGTCTCAGTACGGTGTCGTTCCCCCGCCTGTAATAGGCCGGGGCCACCTCTGAGACTTCCGTATGTTGTGCTGCCCATGGCCAGCCCATACGTGTATTCTCCACATGGTAATTCCCTCCGGGCATGATGTGGCTTCCGCAGCGTCCCTCCGGGCACGCTTTCCCAGCGTTATCCAATAAGTCTTCTAAATGGGTCTTGCGGAACGGCAGTGTGACTCTCCCTGCGTGAATCTCCCCGTCCGCATCAGAACGGGGTCTGAGGGGCTCTTGCTGGGCGCTGGAAGTGGTAGTAACTGTGGCGTTTTCCATAGGGATCCCAATTCGTCGGCGTCGTAGTGACCGACTGAAAGTGAACGTCTCGGTTATGTATGGTAACCCTCGTTCCCTGAAGAAGGGAACGGAGACGGACGTCCCGTCGCCACAGTTCTTTCCATCACTGCAGGGCCGAGCCACTAGTTCGGCTCCTCAGTGAAAAACGTGCGTTGCTCTCGCTTCCTATTTATACCCGCGGTGCGGGGCGGCGCGGCGCGCGAGATGCAAATCCCGCACGCCAATGGCCCATTGGCCTGTTCTCTAAATCTCGAAGCTGATAGGGGCTCTCTAAAGTGATCCCAATTCGTCTGTATTACCGACGTACGTCTCCGTTCCCTCCTTCAGGGAACGAGGGTTACCATACGTAACCGAGACGTTTCTCATTATTATGAAAAAGTGTATCATTATTACGAGATAAAGTCATTATTACGAGAAAGTTTCTCATTATTATGAGAAAAGTTTCTCATTATTACGAGATATTAAGTCATTATTACGAGAAAGTTTCTCTTTACGAAAAAGTGTATCATTATTACGAGAAAAGTTTCTCATTATTATGAGATATTAAGTCATTATTACGAGAAAGTTTCTCATTATTACGAGATATTAAGTCATTATTATGTAGGGCTGTAATCTCCCAGTCGATTATTAGTCGATACGTTCTGGCTCGACCAAAATTCTGATTGTTTGATTTTTTGCCGCGTTCATTTCATTACTTTTGCCGCGTTTATTTCATCAGTTTTGCCGCGCCGCGTTCATTTCATCAGGTGGAAAGCACTAATTTCTAATGGGGGTATTTTCAGAGCACCCCTGTTTCACAGGTAGCATATACTGAAATTATACTGTCTGTCAGTTATTATAATACATATGACAAAAACAATTGTCTAAATTGTGTTGCATATTCCTCAAAAGTTCTTGTGATGATATCACTAGTTGACAACATAGTACTATATTTTCGGATGTCAGAGGCTATGATATTGCGCAGGTGCACGTGATGCAATGCTGTCAGACGAGTGTGTCAGACTCATTTCAGTCCAAAATAATCAGCTCAAAAGCTATTTAATATACTGCAAATAGCCTACTAGTTTTTTATGTTTATTTATAAGTCATTTAGGCAGACAACAAGGCTACCAAGTACTGCGCACAGTGCGCAGCTAATTAATTTAACATTTTTTTTCCTAACGTCATTTTAGTCGATTTTTTGTCGAAAATTTCAGGACTTCAGTCGACCAAGATTTTCTTTGGTTGATTACAGCCCTATTATTAGGAGAAAGTTTCTCATTATTACGAGAAAGTTTCTCATTATTACGAGAAAGTTTCTCATTATTACGAAAAAGTGTATCATTATTACGAGATATTAAGTCATTATTACGAGAAAGTTTCTCATTATTACGAGATAAGTCATTATTACGAGAAAGTTTCTCATTATTACGAGAAAGTTTCTAATTTTTACAAAAAGTGTATCATTATTACGAGATATTAAGTCATTATTACGAGATATTAAGTCATTATTAAGAAAAAGTTTCTCATTATTACGAGAAAAGTGTATCATTATTACGAAAAAGTGTATCATTATTACGAGATATTAAGTCATTATTACTTTATATTAAGTCATTATTGCGAGAAAGTTTCTCATTATTACGAGATATTAAGTCATTATTATGAGAAAGTTTCTCATTATTACGAGAAAGTTTCTCATTATTACGAAAAAGTGTATCATTATTACGAGATATTAAGTCATTATTTCGAGAAAGTTTCTCATTATTACGAGATATTAAGTCATTATTACAAGAACGTTTCTCATTATTACGAGATATTAAGTCATTATGAAAATGAAATAATAAATTGCACATGATTTATAAATCATTTATAAATGATTCAGCCCCGCAAACCTGCGTACAACAGCCTTCTCTGCTCAATCACTGCGCAAGTGAGGTCAAAATACACGATATGGCGTAGAGATACGTGCAAGAGATCACTTCCACCGGTTGTATCCCATTGAGATACGTCATATCGTGTACATTTGACCTCACCCCCCGGAAGTGATCACGCAGAAATGGCTGTTGTACATAGATCGCATTCGAGGTAAAAAAAAATTATATAAATACTGTGTAGCGTCTGGAGTGTCTCTCTCATAGGATCAAAGTGGTGAGTCGTTTGGAGAAACATCAGAGATGCTTTCCTCCAAACAGCTCTGCATATAAATTAAATTCCTGCTCCAACGGCTACAACAAGTCTGAGTCAAATTGCACCACCAACTGATTAATGGCCAGCTAGAATGTTACCAGAAGATACTATGATGGCCCTTTTTGAGCTTCAATCAGATTCTAATCAGCCAGGACACCTACCTCACCCTTCAGTCTAGAACGGCCGGGGGATGACCCTAACACACACACACACACACACACACACACACACACACACACACACACACACACACACACACACAAGCATTCCTCTCTATTTAGCCTTTAATTAAACTATCCCAGAAATTACATATATGATGATTTCTTAAGTATATGCATGTTCCCCGTATTTCTTATGTTTGCGTGATGTAAGAGCTATCTTAAACGCTCAAAATTGCTCTGTATAGAAGATGCACTGCCTTTATGCCTTTAAACCAAGGCATGTTTGATGTCTAAAAGTTCCTTTTTCTTTGTCTTAGTCAATGGTACAAAGTATATGATTATGAGATGTACCACTAGTATGTTTAGTCCTTTTGGAGTGAAACTTTACTAGTTCTGTCTTCCAGCAAGAACATTCCATTGAGTAATAAAGTCAGAACAAAGAAAGTCTCTCCCGCCTGAAATTCACACCAATGATTGGTCGTCTCAGGGAAAATGGGCGTAGTTTAATGGACTTTAAAGGACAGAAACACCAACACATTTGTCGCTCAGTCAACTTGCAAGGACCCCCACGAGACAAATTTACTTTTCATATGTAATCGTAGTATTAATCTTTATTAAAACCATGATATCCACGTTTTGATTGTCATTGTTTTGCTCACAGAACACGAGTCCCTTTAATGTCAGATCTAAGCTACGAGCTCTTATAAGCATCGTTGAATGCCTTAATTAATACCATAACTCGGAAAGTTTGTCCTTTGTGGCCAGAGGGATAAACTTCCCGAAAATTGGGTAGGAAGAATAGACCTAGTGAGTGGATAAAGAATTACAGCTCGTTCTTTAAACAGAACGGAGAGGAATTTTGAATCAACTCCCTAGAGGTTATTCTGTGATCATTTAATATAGATATATCTGTGGTTAATTGCAATAAATTGTTGTTAACCATATATATATTGCATAAATACAGAGGTTAGGTATTCCCCTTTCGGGTGATTTTGGAGATTTGTGATTAGATTATAACCCGTTGTGATTAATCATAAATCCCTAAATATTAATACCCACAATTCCCTATTGAGCTAATTTTTAATTTAAATATATATGTAACCCCAAGACGCTACAACTGGATTCTCGCACAAACCGACCGTTTCCTCTCTTAAGACATCAATGTGCTGTCACTAGCCGCAGGGTTTAATATGGGTTCGTAAGTGTATGTTGAGGGATTGAACCACCAACCTTCCAGTTTATAGACAACCCACATGGACCACTGAGCCACTGCCGTCTGTTAAAGTTAATGTGCATGTAAAGGCACACGTCCCAAAACTTTTGGCAATAGTGTATGTCTATTCAGAACTTCAGATGCTTTTTAACATACTATTGCAGACTTTCCTTTCCTTCCTCAGAAAAAGTGGAGGCTGTCTTCTCCTTCTGGAAAAAGAAGAGAGACCCTGCAGCTCTACCTGCCAAAAGAAGCAGAAGAAGTCACTGGGCAGTTTTTTAAGAAGCCATGCCCCACCAACACAGTACCCACTGACATGCAGTCAATGGAAGGAGGGAACATTGTGACCTTTCAAGGCAACTTTAAAACCCAAGACTCTAGACAGACTTGTCTTTCTTGCCTGTAACTTGAAGGAAATGGCTTTGCTTGTTGAACAGAAAATGCTGACCACAGTTAGTGTTAGTTCACACAAAAATGAAAATTCTGTCATTAATTACTCACCCTCATGTTGTTCCAAAATCATAATATTTCTGTTTATCTTTTTATGAAACCTGAGAGCTTTGTGTCCCTCCATTGACAGCTATGCAACTGACACTTGCTTCATAGAGTCTTTTTTTTTTTTTTTGAACTTCCTGCTTCGCTACTGTTCGGACGCTCTTGCCTACTTCTCCGCGCTTTGCTCTATCGCTTCTATATTTTACAACTTCAGCAAATCAGCACAGTGCTCAAACGACAAAGCTTGACTCCAATGATAAAATTAGAAACTCTGGTGACTGAATTCCTAAACAAAAAGCAGAATATTTTAATCGACCAGCCTCCCACTGCCTTCAGCTTACATTCCGGAGAAGGGAAAACACAGCTGCCTACATTCAAAAGGATAAGAAAATGCCTCTTCTAGAATCTACTTGCTGCACAAACTGCCACAGACTTTTACAAAGGATTGCAGTTCTTGAAACAAAGTTATTTGCGGAACCATCCAACCTGATGAATCACACAGCAGAGCTTCATCATGATCGCCCTCTGCACACTGCCGGTGAGTCCCATAAATGTAGTGCTACTCAACAGGTAGAGAAACAAGTAACTGATCAACACACTAATCAATGGAACAAACAGGGAGCAAGACCAAAAGGCACTCGAGACATCAGATTTTCACAAGCATCACATATTGCCGCAGTAGCATGCTCTACCCCAGACACAAGGATTGCAAACACTAGTTTTCTACCACCAAATATACATCTTGAAAACAGATTTGAAGTGCTAATGAATGTGGGTGAGGAATCCCCAAATGTGATAAATGTGACCGAACACAGATTGAATCAGCCCGCAGCTAACACTAATGCTAACAGGCGCTCAAGGTCGAGCAGACAGCGGCCCTCAGCTCAGGAGTCAGAGACAACTGTTTACATCAAATGGCCTCCACCCAAACAAACTCGGTGCAAGAGTGCTAAAGGACAATATTTATTTTTCCCTTCATCATCCTTCAGCTGTGTGTGCTAACCCACTCAACCTGGATGGCACACACACACCAGTAAAGTACGATCACAGGACTTCATTTCAGCATCTGAATGGACATGCGGTTGATACACCCCACAAGGACAATGATAACACTACGCAGCCACAACAACCACTTCTCATGGACATACTCCCAGCTGAACCCCGCCCTCAGAGCTCACCACAGACACACTGTGACGGATTAGAACTGCTCCAAGTGACACAGATCAACGCACTAAACAGTAACATCTCAGCCCATACTGTCGAGTCTGTGGAGCCACTGGTAAAAATGGGGACCATCAGGGGTGAGACTGGTGAACTTTTACAACTTATATGTGGTATAAGCAATAGGCTGGAAGAAATGTCTATATCACGCCTTGAACAGAACGATAACATATTGCAGCTTCCGGTAACACCAGAGAAACAGCCCCCCTCACCGGACATGTTATTCCGCTCTACAGCATCCCCGCCTCTGAGCTTCACAGAGAAAATGGATTTTGTTTATACTGGAACCAGACAATCACACTCGATCGCTGCGAGCACACAGATATCAACCAAAAAGCGTCAAGCCCCACAACCACCAAAGACTGTGGGCCCAGCTCGCTCTGCCCCTCCTCCTGTGAGATTTCTTCGGTCACAACGCCAGGGCACACACCCTCCTCCATCTGCACCAAAAACAACTGATACCAGCTCTCAGTGACGTGTTCTGGGTCCTCGCAAAGTCAACAGCAATCTTATCAAATGTTTACAAAACAAGCGCGAACCCAGTGTGTCTCTATCTTTCTCTATTTCTGTTCTATTACGTGATAGAAAGTCTAAGGCCTTTTCAGGCCATATGGCAAACCCGTCTAATCTGCTGCCTGTTACTTGTCAAACTAAGACTACTGTGGGGGAAAAAATTAAAATTAATACTGTTAAGATAGCACTCTTAAACATCCGTTCACTTAAAAACAAATCATTTCTAGTCAACGACTTAATATCCACAAACAACCTAGATTTTTTGCTTCTAAATGAAACATGGCTAGAAGACAGCTGCAGTGCAACAGTCCTCAATGAAACAGCCCCTCCTAACTTTACTTTTATGAGTGTCTGCCGAGTAGTCAGGGGGGGTGGGGGGGGGTCGCAGCTCTATTTAAAGATGTTTATCAATGTAAGCAAGTATCATTTGGTGACTATTTGTCTCTAGAATATCTGGGCATTGTGCTAAAAGGTGCTCCACACATCCTGCTTATCATTATTTATAGGCCTCCGAAATATTCTCCGGCCTTTATTGATGACTTTACAGAGCTGTTATCAGCAATCTCATCTAAGTATGACTGTTTTGCTATTGCTGGGGATTTTAACATTCACATTGACAATGCTGAATCCAGTACAACAAAAGATCTCATGACTGTTCTTAACACTTTTGATTTGACACAACATGTTCACGGACCCACACATGATCGTGGACACACTCTAGATTTACTTATCAGTAAGGGTCTAAATATTTCATCAATAGTTATTAAGAATGTAGCACTGTCTGATCATTTCTGTATTTTCTTTGATATATCAATCTCTCCTGCCATTGAAACTAGATCTGTCTCTATCAAAAAGAGATGCTTAAATGAAAACACTAGTGTGCTGTTTATGAAGGCTATATCTCTAACACCAAGCATATCTGCAGACTCTGTTGATTTTCTCCTTGACTCTTTAAACTCAAAAGTTAAGGGTGTAATTGATGATATTGCTCCTGTAAAAGCCAGGAAAAAGAGTGGCAAACAAAAAGCACCCTGGAGAAACTCAACAGCAGTGCAATTAATGAAAAGACAATGCAGGAAATCTGAACGCATGTGGCGAAAGACAAATCTTGTAGTCCATTATAAGATCTATAAAGACAGTCTTCGTGCTTTCAATGTGGAACTAGGCAAAGCTAGACAGACCTTTATTTCAAATATTATAAACAGAAACATAAACAACACGCGCACTCTTTTTGCTACTGTAGAGAGACTAACAAACCCCCCGAGTCACATTCCCAGTGAAATGCTCTCAGACAGCAAATGTAGTGAGTTTGCTTTCTTCTTCTCAGAGAAAATCAATAATATCAGAAATGCGATCAGCACATCCTTGAGTTTCTCTGGGGTGAATCAGATCAGACCACAGCCTCAGAAAGTTACTATGACTGATTTCGAAGCAATTGATGGTAAAATTTTAGAAGAAACGGTACAGCACCTTAAAACATCAACCTGCGCCCTTGACACACTCCCCACTTCTTTTTTCAAAAGTGTGTTTAACTGTTTAGAAGCAGATCTCCTAGAAGTGGTAAACGCCTCACTTCTTTCTGGGACTTTTCCAAACTCCCTAAAAACTGCAGTAGTAAAGCCTCACCTTAAAAAGAGAAATCTGGATAACTCCATATTGACAGGGCCGGCCCTGACCAATTTGCTGCCCTAGGCAAGATTTTACTTGGTGCCCCTTGTATCAAGGTTTAGCACTACACATTATCATTCTAAGTTGTGGAAACACTCGTACTGTTTTATTTTTGTAATGCATTGATGTTTTATTAGGGGCCAAGCACCGAAGGTGCGGAGGCACCTATTGTAATCGTTAGATTTCTTCTTCTTCTTCTTATTATTATTATTATTCCGCCATGGAAGTCTATGGCAGCCCATAGAACCGTTTGCAGGAAAATTATGAAATTTGGTACACTGATAGAGGTCATTACCAATAGTACCCACACCAATTTTGGAGTATCTAAATCAATCTCTCTAGCGCCACCACCTGTCCAAAGTTTGACTCATGTTTTTACTAATAACTTTTGAACCATAAGGGCTAGAAACAAAATCTTTTTTTATTTCGATTCATTGGTTTAAGCCGATTCGATCGCACCCTATGACGTCATTTCCGTCATTACAATGTTCCCGCCATTTTGAATTAACCGAAACCCAACTTTTTCGAACTCGTCCTAGGCCGTTGGTCCTATTTTCACGAAAATTGAACCAGATCATCTCCAGACAGGGTTGACAAAAAAACATGGAATTCAAGTTGATTCGTTAAATCGTTTTTGATTAACACGCAAACAAATTTTACGTAACGCTTGAAAAAACACACTTAAGGCAATATCTCCGCAACGCTTTATTGTATTCAAACCAAACTTGGTACAAGTCATCACAAGCATGACCTGAGGCAACATGCAGCGTTTCGGTGCAGCGCCACCTACTGGTCCAGAGATACGAAAAATGGCTATTTTTGCTTATAACTTCGGAACTGTTTGTCCAAAAATCATAAAAGTGGTCTCGTTAGATTCAGGACGGCATGACGAGTCGTCTGATATCCAATTTTACCATATCGGCCATTTTGACTGTCGGCCATTTTGAATTATGTACTAAAATGCTGTATTTTATGAACGCATGAACGGATTGTTACGAAACTCGGTATGGGTCATCAGCACGAGAACCGGAAGTAGCCTGGCAAGTTTCGAAACAGCGCCACCTAGTGGATAATTTTTTTTTTCAAACGCTTATAACTTTGGGTGGGGTTGACTTATTTTCATGGGACTAACTTTTTTTGTCTCCTGAATCCTTGCCGAGTCCAACGATACCAGATTTGCCAGGTTTTGGCATATGGTTTGTGCAGCGCGGTAATTTAGCGCTTAAAAAACGTTAGCCGATATCTTCGAAACCGCTAGTCCGATCGAGACGAAACCAGCGCCAGAAAATCGGAAACATAGGTCGATAGCAATATGAAAAAGCCCAAATGTCAAAATATTGATAGTAAGGGGTAGTAAAATCCAATCAAAGTCAAGTGTCAGTCATTTTTTACATGTTTTTTCATATAAATGTCTATAACTCCAAAACGAAATGAGATATTTTCACCAAAATTGACACACACATGTATGGGCTCACTCCGATGACACATAAAAAAATTGTAGGATTGTGCCTCTTGGTGGCGCTATAATAGAACAAAACATGACATTGGCACTATACAACTCAATGTTTTAATGTGGTGTTTTAACGGTTTTGCTTCAAATGTCTTTACTCATTTTTTCAGTTGGTCTGCTGCTATCTTCCTTGTTTGCTTCTGTTGCGCTTGGCCCCGTTAATGGCTGCTTGCAGCTATATTTTTTATTGTTGTTGTTGTTTTATATGATGTCCAGTCCATTCTACCCCATCATTATGTTCATGATATTTTTTTATTTGTTAAAGGCTGATGATAGCAGACATCCCAACCTGAAAAAAGTCATTTCAGGGAGGTATCTCCTCAACCCCCCCCCCCCCCCAAAAAAAAAGACATGAAAGGAGGAAAGGTATCCCGAATTTCACCACAGAACATGACTTTACTTGTTTAGTATAATACAATATATCATTAATATATAATTTCTATAGGCTTATGCAATTATTTGTAAAAAATTATGTAAAATTATATAGATCACTTTTACTATTTACATAAGCTGCTTATACTATTTATGTAAACTGCTTTTATTTATATTTCATTGCAACTTTAAACAGGTCTAAGGAGTTTGTTGTTTTCATGTAGCCTTGGCAACTAGCCGACCTGAAAAAATATGCACATGAAATTAAACTTGTTTATCTCAACCATAACATGTCAGTTACAAACTGTACAGCGTGCAAGATTGTCATTATGTTTATACTTTATACTTTCGTTTTTTGGGGCACTCTCTCTCTGCCATGGCGCTCCAGTTTCTAGACACACTGACTGAACTGATTAATTCGGTTCTGGAGAAGAGATAAAAGCCCGCCCACACTGACAAAAGCCCGCCCACACTAACAATTGATTGGTTGACTTACCGAAACAGGCAAATCAGGACGCTTTCCGTCTTACATGCGCTTCATTAGGTGCACACTAGCACACACACGCAAGGTCTCTCGCTCTCTCTCGATCTCTGCCGTGCACGCGTGCACAGTTTGTGTCTCGCATGCATGCTCTTGCTCGCTCGCTCTAGATTGCGGGAGAATTTAACTCATTTGCGGGCATCAGGGAGCCGCTATAAATATGCGGGAGACTCCCGGAACTTCCGGGAGACTTGGGATGTCTGTGATAGTAAAACTGTACAAATATTACACCTATGCCACATTACAGCCTAAACACAAATAGCAAGAGTAATTGCATCCAACATTCATGCACAAACTATTCATTGAGAACTAGCAAAAGTGTTTGTTTTCCAGTAGATGGCAGCAATCTTCCACCAAACTATGAGCATTCATGCTTTCACCAGGAATTCAACTGAGAAATTTTGATATTTAATGTGAATTTTACATAAAATGTTGCCATTTTAAATAAACCTGTATATAAATATCATTACTAATTTCGGCAAATACATTTTAAAATTGCTATACACCCTCTTAAAACTGCACAACTGCAGAGTAAAAACATTAGGCTATTAAAAAAGTGATATTACATGCGTTTAATATTTTTATATTATTTATTTTTTACAAAATCACACTGGCTGTGACCTCTGGAGAACCCAGAACAGCTGCTTGCATAAAGTTTAAGGTAAAAATAACTGGAATTAATTAGCAAACATTAGTATTTTACTACTATGCAATTAAATAAACTGTTCATTAACTGTTCAACTAATTTGCCTACATCCCTTTACTTCTGTCTTTACACAGCAAAAAATGCTCTTCTTATTTAGAATCTTTTTCTTGTTTCCAGTCCAAATATCTAAAAATTCTTAAATCAAGGTGCATTTACTAGATGAGTAAAATGACATACTTCATTTTGATTTTATTTTCAAGTAAACAAGAAAAATTACCTGCCAATGGGGTGAGAAAAATAATCTTATTTCTGTTTGGGACAGAAACAAGATTTCAATCAGAAACAAGATTATTTTTCCACTCCATTGGCAGATAATTTCGCTTGTTTTAAGCAAAAACTCACTTCATTTTGATTTTATTTTCAAGAAAACAAGAAAACTATCTTCTGTCATTTAACTTATCTAGTAAATGCACCTTCAACCTTGATTTAGGAATTTTAGATATTTAGACTAGAAACAAGACACATACTACGTAAGAAGAGCAGTGTATCCCTTATCTTCCCTGCATCAGAGGGCTTCTGTCTTTTTTGACACTACAATTCGGCCATCCGTCATAAATAATCAGGCAACTTACACCGTGTCAACACCTGGAGCGAACGGCCAAGCACCCTAAAAAAAGAAAGCGATCCTGTCTGCGTTGGATGCGGCGAGAGGCGACGCGACACAACAAATTCCCCTAACGATAAACTGATCACGCGTTATATTGCTGACGCACTTCAAGTAGATCGGCGGGGGGAGATTGATGAGGCGGACCGGGAAGAGGCGGGGGACTTAGTTAAGTTTTTTTGCGCTTTATTTGGTAATATTTCAAATTAATATTAATAAAATAGTATCAGTAAAAATTTTGGCGCCCCTATGGATGAGTGGCGCCCCTAGCATTTGCCTATTCCGCCTATGCGACGGGCCGGCCCTGCATATTGAGCAACTACAGACCAATCTCAAATCTCCCCTTCATAGGCAAGATCATTGAAAAAGTTGTTTTCAGTCAGCTGAACAAATTCTTAAGCTCAAACGGATACTTTGACAATTTTCAATCTGGTTTCCGACCACATCACAGCACAGAGACGGCCCTCATTAAGATAATAAATGATATTCGCCTCAATACAGATACAGGCAAAACATCAATTCTGGTACTACTGGACCTCAGTGCTGCATTCGACACTGTTGACCACAACATACTTCTTGACAGGCTAGAAAATTGGGTTGGGCTTTCTGGAATGGTCCTCAAATGGTTCAGGTCATACTTAGAAGGGAGAGGTTATTATGTGAGTGTAGGTGACCATAAGTCTGAGTGGACATCCATGACATGCGGAGTCCCACAAGGATCCATTCTTGCACCACTCCTATTCAACCTGTATATGCTGCCACTCAGCCAAATAATGAAAAATAACAAAATGGCTTACCACAGCTATGCTGACGACACCCAGATCTACTTAGCCCTATCACCTAATGACTACAGCCCCATTGACTCTCTATGTAAATGCATTGATGAAGTTGGATGTGCCAAAACTTTCTTCAGTTAAACAAAGACAAAACTGAAATTACTACATTTGGAAACAAAGATGAAATTATCAAGGTGAACGCATATCTTGAGGCTAAAGGCCTGAAATAAAAAAATCAAGTCAGGAATCTTGGTGTGATTTTGGAGTCAGACCTGAGTTTCAAATGTCATGTCAAAGCAATAACTAAATCAGCTTACTATCATCTCAAAAATATATCAAGAATTAGATGCTTTGTTTCCAGGCAAGACTTAGAGAAACTCGTTCATGCTTTTATCACCAGCAGGTTGGACTATTGTAATGGTCTTCTCACTGGCCTTCCCAAAAAGACCATTAGAAAGCTACAGCTCATACAGAACGCTGCTGCCAGGATCCTGACCAGAACCAGAAAATATGACCATATCACACCAGTCCTCAGGTCTTTACACTGGCTTCCAGTTACATTTAGGATCGATTTTAAAGTGCTATTACTTGTATATAAATCACTCAATGACCTAGGACCTCAATACATTGCAGATATGCTGATTAAATACAAACCCAACAGATCACTCAGATCATCAGGATCAAGTCAGTTAGAAATACCAAGGGCTCACTCAAAGCAAGGAGAGTCTGCTTTTAGCTATTATGCCAGCCGTAGCTGAACCAGCTTCCTGAACAGATCAGATGTGCTCCAACAGTAGCCACTTTCAAATCCAGACTCAAAACACATCTGTTCAGCTGTGCATCTACTGAATGAGCACTGTGCCACTGTACGTGCTTTGTCCGAACTGCTTGCATTTTAATTTATATGCTTAAATTTAACCCTGTTTTTATTTTTATTTTTAATTATACTCTTTATTTTTATCTTTCAATATTTTCTTTATTTTTTATTTCTTTTCATTCCTATTATAACTAATATTTTTATTTCATTTCTGTGTAAAGCACTTTGAATTGCCACTGTGTATGAAATGTGCTATACAAATAAACTTGCCTTGCCTTGCCTTGCCTTCATAAAAAGGTCGTAAATCGAATTAATTTGAATCGAGTGGTATAGTCCAAAATGTTCTGAAGAGACACGGTTGCTTTATATGATGAACAGATTGAATTTAGGATTTTATTCACATATAAACATTGATCAGCGAACATAAACAAAAGCTCAAATGAACCAGCTTGTTTTCCGAAGATGAACAAAGGTTTTACAGGTTTGGAACGACATGAGGGTGAGTAAGGGTGTTTTCACACTTGGTTTTCACGTGATTTTTGGCCCATATGTGAACACTCCAAATGATCTCAGACCCCTTTAAAGTGAAGCGAACCGAGACCATCTCGGGAGGTGGTCTAGGTACGGTTCGATGTCATCTTATGGTACGGTTCGCTAATAGCACGCATTCTGAACACAAACCGCTCTGGGCTTACTTGTTTTTCTGTTCGCGAATTCCAATGTAGTTTGGTCATCAGATGCCTCCGTACAAATCGGCCGTTCATCATGACTGCTTCTTCTGGCAAATCTCTACAAATCATTCATTCACAACTTACACTTGTTTATTGCAATTTCAACCGATTCCGAACTGTGTAAGAGAGAAACGACTGCGTGCCTTGCCAGTTTAAAATGGTGTTACGAGCGCACACACCTAAAGCGCTGCACAGAAGCCAGCTGTCACAACGCGTGTACTAAACGGAATCTTTAGCGTCTTATTGTATTTATTTTAAAGTTTCACATAAACAGGTGGTTTTGTCTTAAGTGAATGTAAACATCTGCATTATTAGCCTAATATAAGAATCAGTGGAGTACGTCATACAGTGAAGAATATGCAGCTCGACATTAACGCTTATCCTCTTGTATTGAACTGACGGTAAGGCTGCGCTGTTCATAAACGAATGCCTCATTCTTGAACGAATCAGCCGTTTGAACGAATCGACTCAATGATTCACTCATTAAGACCTGCCGCCACCTACTGGCAGTTTAGTTTCATGTTTAAACATTCTTTCCAACATTTCTGATTTGTATTAAAAAAAATATTTAAAACAATCTCATAACATCATTTAATTAAGTTGTAATTTTTCAGTGTAAATTAGGCCTATTTAATTTTATTGGTAACAGCCCTATATTGTCTTGTTCTACTTTAATGTATTGATAAAATTTAAGAATATAAAAGGAAAGCTGAAGCATATCCTTTATTTAATAAGATAAGGGGGGAATTGCCCTTTATAAAAGGTACAAATATCATAAATATGCAGATTTAAATACGTCAAAGCTGTTCACTGAACACCTCTGCAGATCACCCTGATAACCAGGGCCCGTATTTATCAAGCTTCTCAAAGTGCCATTTTAGTCTTAAGTGCTGAGAATTAATGAAAATTACTCCTACTTTCAAACTTAAGTATAAAAGTAAATGTCTTAAAGCTAAGAATCACTCTTACTCTCCCAGTTATTTAAGACAGCTCAAGAGGTCTCTCAAGTGGTTAGGAGTTGCCAGTAGGGGCTTGTGATGGCACTGAGGAGACAAAGACGTGCGCAAAACTTTCAGGTGAGGAAGAATGTTTTTGAAATGTTTGACAACGAGCAGTTAATCAAACGGTATCGTTTGGACAGAGCAGGCATCATCTTTGTCAGCGAGTTGGTGAGGGATGTCATATCACCAGTAACTTTGCGCAGCAATGCCTTTTCAGTAGAATTGAAGGTTGTGATGATGCTTCTCAGGGCTGCCTGATCGATTGCTCCTGCCTGATCGATTGCTCCTGTCTGCCTGCTGTGTCTGTTGCTCTGTAGCTCAAGTCTGTAGCTCTGTAGAGCCTTGCTTACGTTTGAATCTTTATTTTGATATTTCCTCTTTCTTCTACTGCTAAATATAACTTACTCATCACCATACATTGTTTAAAAAATTGCCTATCACGTTAAATTTGACATCGCTAGCTTTTAATCTAAATCACCATCACACGTTAGCATTTCGCTAGCCCGTTAGCTTGTTATCTCTGCACCCGGGTCTCCCTTTTTCTGAGTTCATAACTTGGATTAGTAAATTGTGTCCAGCAAACGATTGTGGTAAGTGGTAAGTTGGATTAATCAACAAACACGGTAAGTCATGTCTAGGGTTGCCACCTTTGGTGTGGCAAAATAAGGGACACCCATTCACGACCCCCCCCCATCCCCCCTCTGTTGAACTTGCAACAGAGCACATTTTATATTATTTTAAATTTGATTATTTTATTTATTTCTAAAGAACTTTTTAGTAGCCTATTTGGTGCACTTTAAAGGGACAGTTCAGCCCAAAATGAAAATGCTGTCATCATTTACTCGCCCTCATGATGTTCCAGACCTGTATGAGTTTCTTTATTCTGCTGAACACAAAAGAAGATATTTTAAAGAATGTTTGTAACCAGGCTTCTTTGGGGGCACCATTGACTTCCATAGTAATCTTCCTATGTGTTCAACATAACAAAGAAATGTATACATGTTTGGAACAACTTGAGGGTGAGAAAATTATGACAGAAATTGAGCGTCAGCGTCAGTTCTGGCAGGCCAAGTAGTCAAGACGCCAGTGGCGGTTCTAGACCACGGTAACTATGGGGGCCAGGCAGGGGCCACTTGTGCTTTTAGGGGGCACACGTTAACATTTATCTTAACCAGTAGATAATTAGGTAGTTCACCTGAAAATTCTATCACCATTTACTCACCCCCATGTCGTTCCAAATAGGACTTTCTTATGTTGAACACATTTTATTTATAACTTATAACATTTATAACTTATTTATTTTATTAAACTGTTGTATAAGATCAGTAGGCCTATCGCATTTGCACTCATGCTATTCTGGGTAGAAAAACAGAACTTGTGTGATATTGCACTCGTTACTCATGTTATATTGCTTAGTCTATATCATGATGTAAATGTGAGGGCGTTTTCACACTGGCAGTTTAGTTTGAATAATTGGTAATGTGAAAGTTGTCATGCGGACCCGGGTGAGCTGAGCTCAGGGGAACTGAATTCGAGACTGCCTGAAGGAGGTAGTCTGAGCTCGGTTGCGCAAATTGCGCTCGAGCTGTGCTGCGATTCATGGGAATTTGAAAGCAACAAGCTAATACGACTAGCGGGCCAGTGGCGGACCACTGGAGGCAAAGTTGGCGGCCCACCGGGGGCCCGCTGGCATTTTGCTCATCGTTTTCCTAGCGGACCACCGGCGGCAGCCACCACTTTTCCGACAGTGGTCCGCTACCGAGCCGCTGGTTTATAATAAATGTTTTCTGGCCACCCACGGACGATCCACTGGTCATATGATTCACAACTGGGTAATTATAGTTAGATCCAATATAATAATATTTAATGCAATAATGAATCAAAAACAAAGTACACAACTGCTAATAACCATTGTATATGTATTTTTTTGGATAGAGGCAACACAAATGCGTAGCTAAACAAATGGAAATAAACATAAAATAACTATAAACATTATGATAGCCTATTCAAAATATGTACTTTTGTTAATATATATATATATATATATATATATATATATATATATATATATATATATATATATATATATATATATATAAACAGGATACATAAGACTGTATTATATATTATAAGATTAAGACTCGGGTGCGCAAGAAAAGTAACCTGCGCATGCATTTTATCAGATGACGGTGTATTTAGTTCAATACAACACATGTGTAAGGGATGATAGTGTTGATGATTTACCTTGGATACGAGCGAGAGGGAGCCTGCGGTGTATTCGCGGTGTAGAACGCGCTCTGACGCGGACCACAACAAACGTGCCCAGTGTAAAAACGCTCTGAGTCTAAAACTCAAACAGGGGCATTTCTGCCGCATATCTTGAATTTTATGGACATTCTGGCACTGAAATGGTTTGGTTAACAACATTCTAACAATACAGGTTTTGGAACAACACGAGGGTGAGTTACATTAGGTGTTTTTATTTTCTTTTAGGGGGAACTAACCCTTTATTTTATTCCCAGATTATTGAAAGTCTTTTATTTGGCCATGTACTGTATCACTCGATCTGCAGTCTCTACACGTGAAGTAAAATCATTTCAAGTTCATTTATTTATTTGAAAAGTAATGTATCTGTAATATGATCATGCATGCTCAATTTATAAAAGTAAAACTAAACCATTTATTTTACATGTTTTGTAGCCTACCTGCTCTCTGTTAGCAGACTCTTCGCAAAGTTAGCATAGACATCAAAACAAACATCTAATACTCTATAAGCAACACTGGACAATTGGATAAAATAATATTATTTCTCGCTATATGTGAACAAGACTGAAATTACATTATTCTGTATCTTTTCTCGGGTATGCCTATCTCTGTCATATTCGCACATGAACGGTTCTTTCATTGCGTTGGTCATAATTTATCTTTGGCTGCATCTTCCTAATTCGGAATATGATCAAAGATTACATATGTGGACGTGTTCGGAGAAATTAGCCATTGAAAAAATATATTTTAACTACCAGTAAATGAACGAAATGACTGAATGGAATTCAAAGTCGTCAAGTCAGTAAAATTAATCTCCAGTAGCTATCACTGCTGCGTAAGGGTGCAGTTACATTCAACACAACGTGTATAAAGAGAGCTTATTTTATCTATAATCAAGAGCGTAGCAACCGCTATAGCCCGCGTTTTACAACCATTTGAGCGAATGCAGACTGAGTGACGAATCATTCATAAACAGACATCACTTGCGCGCCACAGCGCGCAGCCTCTTCATTGCTTCTCTGCATTGGTTATTGGTTATGACACAATAAAGTGCTCTTTTCATCACACACCGCCACAGCAAAAAACGCACATTGCAACCAGTTTCAGAACATTGTTTGGTGCGATGTGATTCCAAATTTACGGGGGCCAGAGGGGGGGCCAGGCTTGTTGACACGGGGGCACCGGCCCCCCTGGCCACCCCCCTAGAACCGCCACTGCAAGACGCTGCTAACGCTATTGGTAACAACACTGTCTCATCAGCTGATTTGCATCAGCTGTTTCAACTCCCCTCGTTACTAATGGCTACGCTAAAAGCAGGGCGCCTATTTAAAGCAGATCAAGTTCGCTCTTACTACTAGCTGCTCGCTGCTTTGCAACCAGGATAAGAGTTATTGGTTTTCCTTTGCTTATCACTATGCATTTTGTGCGGTCTGCTTAACAAATCATCGAACATACACAAGGCTCTTTTAAAGTGCATTGCCTTTTACTCTGTGTTCTATTGAGTGAGATAGTAGTGTTGGCTAATGATTTAATCATGCAATCTTATCCGAGTGTGCCGGTTCAAGTTCTAACATTACAAGCTCTTTTCTCAACGAAAGCAACCCCGCTTGATGAGCCTGTAATTATATAATTTGGCAAACGTTTCACTGGGTTCTGTGTCTCGGGCTCTGGGATACGTGTTCCATTTGCAGCGTGTTTAGCAGCGATGGGCGGCGGCCAATCGTCACGGACGTGATCCGAGAGGTGGCCGTCAGCGAGGTATTATTAGTTAAAATCACTCACTGCTCAAATGCATGTTTTGCTTTAATACAAGATTTGTCAGGAGCTAATTAAATGTGGAATTCGGCAGGCAAAACAGAATCATATCACAAGGATTTGTGCAGTGCGAAATATAGCGAGCATTTCGCCCCCACACGGTTCACCTCACATTCATTCAGGTTGTAAACTTGAACTTGCGATTTTGTCGCATGGTTCATAAACTGTCTAATTCGGAGTTTGCATCGCTGCATTATTTTCATGGACTTAAAACTTAATGTGACTGACTCAAGAACATTTTCAGAGAAATCTGCACTCCACAAGGTAAGTATATCAAGCATATGTCTCAGCTGGCAATTTTTACTCTCATTCATCTGTCTTCATGAAGCTAACTTCGTTTTAAAGCCCTGTTAAAAATTATCAGGTAATTGGCAACGTAATTGACAATGGTATCTGCATTGCTTAAGCTAGTCGTTTTCAGTAAATGCTAGGCTTATGGATATTGTTTTTATCTCTATAGTGATATTTGTAAATGTGTAACATGTTTTAAGCTAAAGTTGCTATTGGATATTGTCTTAAGCTATAATTGAGATCTGAAGTGCTCGTTATTAAAGCTATAATTAATATTGGAAGCGTTGTATTAAAAAGCTAATATTGGAAATGCTTGTTCTTAAAGCTTTAGCTAATACTGAAATGCTTGTTCTCAAAGCTTTAGCTAATATTGAAATGCTTGTTCTCAAAGCTTTAGCTAATATTGAAATGCTTGTTCTCAAAGCTTTAGCTAATATTGAAATGCTTGTTCTCAAAGCTTTATGTAACAGGTAGCGCTAGTGATGCGCTGTAGCTACTCTTTCTTTATGGACCAAAATACTAGGTTCGCTACAGAGGGCAATAAATTAGCTAAGTCACACAACACAGAAACCAGACAGACCAGGAAAATGACTTTATGAAAATGATTCTTTACTTTTTTCAGGAAATTGAATGAATGTAAATAAAGTAAATGACAATAAACAAATAAAGGTATAGCCACCAATGAAAATGGTCTCTTTCCGTTAAGAAATGTAGGTTTTGAGCTCTTTTGTAGTTTGTTATCTAGTTATATATATTTGTATTATATTTGTTTACTTTGGTATTTAAATAGTATTTTTAAATAGGTTTCGATTTATTTAAATTTCTATTTTAGTTTGCTGTCTCTGTCTAACTTCTAATTTTCTTTGGAGCTTTTTTTATCACCTTATTTGAATCTGAATCTTTAACCCCCAAAAGAAAATACAATTTCAGTAAACATTACTCCAGGAAAAATAACAATTTAAATGAAAATAACAAAAATTAACAGTACTTCACTGTAGATGAACAGTTCTCAGTCCATGGAACAAGTGTCTCTTGGTGTAATTGTGCAAATGTCTGTAGTGTAAGCGTATAGTGCAATAATCAGTTCAATGCAATGTTGAGGTAGTCGATGAGAAATACCAATAAGGCTGAGTGAATTCCACTTGTGACAGTAGATAAAGGCACTGATCACTTGATGAATCAAGGACGTTCTTCTAATCCCTTTCAGGGCTCTCAAACTGGGTGGCTCGCCATCTCAGGATCACAGCTCATTCCAGACTCTCAAAAAAACCTGACCTGTTTATACAAACAGTGCCATGAACATCATAGGCCATTAATATGACATTTAAACAACATATTCTTCATACACAAACTCAAGAAGGTGAAAAATACTACTTGGGCATTCTTGTCACTCAATACCTTATAAATCATTTACATAAAATGATAATACTCTGTTGATTAGCTTTTTTAGCTCTTCAGAAATACAACACATACAGTTACATAACATTACACATACCATCTGAACAATAAATGCATCTAAACTCACATAAAACAACTCAAAAGATGAATATAACTCATTAACACTTCATTTTGGAGAAATAAACATTATATTATTTTGAAACTCACCAAATCCAGGGGATTTCAACACAGAAACAATCCACAACATCTGATTCAACAGCTCTCACAATCGGCAATCATCCACTTCACAATCATCAATCATCACACTAAAATGACCCAAATAACATTTATATAAGGGTTAAAATATCATATAACATATTATTTATGCATCTTTATCAAGGATGATTGTTATATTTGCCTTTTTGTCTGCTCTGATAACACCCGCGATCTGCGAAGCTCGTGCTCTCTCTCTACAATCGTTCCGTCTCATCTCAGTGACGTCATACACGCGCATGGCTTTAAACATGCAGCACACTTTAATAATCAAAATTATTTTGATTATTCTAAATATTAATAGCACAGCAGAACAACGTTGAGAACATATTCAGCATTTTGAATGAAAATATAATTATTATAAATTATATTTATTTATTTATTAACAGCTCAGTTCAGACCTGTGTTACACCCTCCCCCCTTAAGTCTATGCAAGTCCCATTGCATGGCTGTAACCTAAGGTTTTAGGGTTTGGAGTGTCTAATTGATCTAGGTTGTTCTGCAAGTGACTCGACAAAAGCAGTGTTCAGCCCCTGCAGCAATGATTGAATGATTGATATCATTGGGTTTCCCAACTCTGGGTAAGTCAGTCTTTTTGACTTCTGCTTCACTCTTTTAGATTTCCTTAGATGACTTTCATCCTCACTCTCCTCTTGATCCATTTCCTCCTCAGGTTCAGATGACTCCAATCTGCTCCTCCGTAATAGAGCATCAGGCACAGTTTCCTCAATTTGCACAGCATGTGTTTCATTGTCCTTTTCCCTTTTGTTTCCACCAGGTACATCCAGTGTCTGCTGTTCTACTTGAGGTAAGTGATTTCTTTCTTTCAGGTTTTCCCTTACAGGTTCTGCATCACAGGATGAAGATTCAGCTTCAGGTAAGCACTGGGTATCAATTGAGTTTTTAGTACCAGGTAAGTACACTTCTTCGGATGGATCATTTCTTATGGGCACATCTCTTGCATTCACAATCTTTGAATCATCATTTGAGACAGATGTTGAGTCACGTGGAATTTGAATTTCAGGATCAGAGTTAAGAGGAATGTCTTCGGGTTCTTTAACAACATTATATTCCCGGATGAACCTCTCTGTGGTAATAGCTGGAATTTCAGAGATTTGGGGTACATAGTCATCCTCGTCAGAACTTTGGTAGCTCTCTGGATGTTCATCGGTTTCCTCATCTCTACTTTGTCTGGTTACCCGTTTTCTCTGAGGTCTTGTCACATCATTTTCCTCTTCTGTAAGCGGAGATAGGAACCCGCAGGGTAACAACAAGTCTCTGTGTAGCGTTCGTAGGGGACCTTCTTGTCTCTCTGGTCTTACCGTGTAGACAGGTAATTCACCAGCACGACCCACAACAATATGTATCACAGGATCCCACCTGTCAGCCAGTTTATGTTTCCCGCGTACCCTCACATTTCTGACCAGCACACGGTCACCTTCCTCAAGAGCTGACTCAGTCACTCTGCGGTCAAAACGGACTTTGTTTCTTTCCGCAGTTTTGGCTGCATTCTTCTGAGCTAGTTTGTAGCTTTCCTGAAGGTGGGTTTTCAATGACTGTACATACTGTGAATGAAACTTGGGACTGTCATTATTCACTGTGGTGTTGAAGATCAAGTCTACTGGCAATCTTGGTTGTCGTCCGAACATAAGCTCGTATGGTGTGAATCCTGTAGTCTCGTGTTTCGTACAATTATAAGCATGCACGAGTGGTTTCACAAAGTCTTTCCAACATGTCTTCTCTTGAGTTTTCAAAGTACCAAGCATTCCTAGCAGCGTGCGGTTGAAGCGCTCGACCGGGTTCCCTCTAGGATGGTAAGGTGTAGTTCTGACCTTTTTGATGCCAGCGATTTCACAGAGTTCTTTGATTGTTTTGGACTCAAAGTCAGTTCCTTGGTCACTGTGGAGCTTTTCCGGCACACCATAATGAACTATAAAGTGTTCCCACAGAGTCTTAGCAACTGTTCTAGCTTTTTGGTTTGGGGTGGGAATTGCGACCGCATACTTGGTGAAGAAGTCTGTTATCACCAAGATATCTTTGGTGTTGCTACGGTCGGGTTCCAATGACAAAAAGTCCATACACACTAACTCTAGTGGCCGGGTGACTTGAATGTTCACTAGAGGAGCGGCTCTTTCCGGCAAGGCCTTTCTACACACACAGCGGCTGCAGGTCTTTACTCTGTTTTCAACATCAGTGGCCATCCTGGGCCAATAAAATCGGGATCGGATGAGATCAAGGGTCCGTTCTATTCCCATGTGACCCATGTTGTCATGCAGACTCTCCATGGTCATGGCTCTTAAGTCAGGTGGGAGGACGAGTTGGTAAATTGTGCAGTCTCCAACAGTTCTTTTGCGATAGAGGACGCCATTCTTTAACTCAAGTTTTCTCCATTCTCTCAACAGGAAAGGAAGTTCTGGAAGCTCACGTCTCAGTGCAGGTAGGACAGTATATCCTGATTCTAATTGAAGAATTACTTCTCGCATGGCTGGATCATCTCTCTGTTTTTCTTTTAACTCTTGTTCTGACATACAGGGAACAACTGAAGATCCTTCCATCTGCTCGTAATCGTCTGGAATCGCTGCTGGGCACATAGAGAGTGACTCAACAAGAGTGATACAACTGCTGTCGCCTGCTTGACATAAGGAATGCTTGTCACAGATTGCTTGGATTACATCAGTGGAAACCAAGGTGGGATTTACTGTTTCAGGTGAGTGGTACAAGGTGAACTGTCGTATACGATCTTGCTCCTTTTGAGATGTTAAATCATTCACCAGATCACCATGAGGCTGTCTTGAAAGTGCATCTGCGTCAAGATTGCTCTTGCCAGGACGATACTGGAGAGTAAAGGAGAAGGTGGACAAGGCAGACAACCACCTATAGCTGGTTGCGTCCAACTTGGCTGAAGTTAAAACATAAGTAAGGGGGTTGCTGTCTGTGATCACCTTGAAACTGCTCCCATAAAGGTAGTCGCAAAACTTTTCTGTAACTGCCCACTTCAGGGCTAGGAATTCCAGCTTGTGGGCAGGATATCGGGCCTCGCTCTTTGACAACCCTCGACTAGCACATGCAATCACTCGTAGCACTCCCTCTTGCTCCTGATAGAGCGCTGCACCTAGTCCAGTAGTGCTTGCGTCTGTATGCAGCACATACGGCAACCCAGGATCTGCAAATCCTAACACTGGTGCTTCGGTAAGTTTTGAGACAAGTGTTTTGAATGCTTGCTGGCAGTCAGCTGTCCATCGCCCTTCAAAAGGCACTTTAGGGTCAAGGTAGGTCTTTTCCTTATTTCTCGACTTGCAACTTCTCTGAAGAGGAGGATATCCCACAGTTAGTTCATTCAAGGGCTTCACTACTTTCGAATAGTCCTTGATAAATCGCCGGTAATAACCGGAGAACCCCAGGAAGGAACGCAACTCTTTCAGGTTCCTTGGACTTGGCCAGGTCTTAATGGCTTCTATCTTTTGGGGATCCGTCTCCACACCGTTTTCTGAGACGATGTGACCGAGATATTTCACTGATGTCTGGAAAAACTTGCACTTCTCCAATGAAAGCTTTAATCCATAGTCTTTCAAGCGTCCCAAAACATGAAGAAGGCGTCTTTCGTGCTCTTCTAGAGTATCTGAGAAGACAATCAGATCATCCAAAAACACTAGGACTTCTGAGAGGTTGATGTCACCCATACACTTTTCCATCAGCCTTTGGAATGTGCTGGGAGCATTAGTGATACCTTGGGGCATCCTATTGAACTCCCAAAATCCTAGTGGGCACACAAAAGCGGTCTTGGGTTTGTCTTTCTCTTCTAGTTCAATCTGGTAGTACCCAGATTTGAGATCGAGTACTGAGAACCATTTTGAACCTCGAAGTGCTGAAAAGGTTTCCTCCAAGTTGGGTAAGGCATATGCATCCTTGATGGTCTGTGTGTTCAACTTGCGGTAGTCAATGCATAGTCTTATGTCGCCATTCTTCTTCCTGACTACAACGATAGGGGAAGAGAAGGATGACTCAGATTCACGGATGATACCGGCATCGAGCAGTTCTTCTAGATGTCTGCGAACAGCTTCAAGATCGTTGGGATGGATGGGTCTTGCTCTATGCCTGAAGGGGGTTTCATCATGTAACTTGATGGCGTGTTTCACTTTGTTTGTTTGTCCAACATCCATGTCATGCAATGCAAAGACTTCAGGCATGGTGCACAGCTTTTGCGTGATTCTCTTCCTCCATTCGTCTGGCAAACTGGAATCACCGAAGTCAAAGCAGAGATCTTTGATGGGTTTTGCGTGGACACTTGACACTGAACAATCAGACTGCACGACATTGTGCGACATCACCTTTTGCAAAGCATGAATGTCTGCAATAACACTTTTGCCAGGGATGATAATGTCATGCTCTGTTTCGTTCTTTAACACCACTGGAACTTTACGTGATGGATGCTGAGGTAGGTTGAGTAAACAACTGGCAACTAGCAATCCTCCAGGGAAGGGTGAACATGAAGGAGGCTCCATCACAGCCCATTTTTCTGCTACTTGTCCTCTTACACTCACCAGTCCTTCAAGAACAACATTTTGACCCGCAGGAACAACAGTAGGAGTAACATCAGGGAGCCTAACGATTCCTATGCTACTGTTTACTTTCTGCTGGCGTCTGTATTCGATGGTCTGAATCACAGCTCTATAGCCAAATGGAACAGCTTGACAAACTGAATCATTGGCTTCAAGGTGCATGTCATATGCAAGATCCAAAGTGTTTGTACCTATTAGTACCTTTGGCTGGGCAGTGCCACCAGTCTCTGGGATAACCAAAGCTAGAGTCGACACTTCAACGTCGGACCCAAGGAAGTCTCTGGGGAATGCAATTTTCACCTCAACAAACCCCAGATAAGGTACTGATTGACCATTTGCTGCTTCTATTTCCAGCAGGTCATCCAAGGAAGTTATGCTTAATCCGGGCATATTTTGCTCATAAAAAGACTGGGAAATGGTAGTCACTTGAGACCCTGTGTCAAGTAGACAAGAACAAGGTTTTCCCTCAATGTTCACTTGAGCAGTGCATTTCGTGCCGATTAATCCTTTGGGGAGGCCAACTGGACGTTGTTTTCCATGGGACTTCAAATTGCTCATATTCGCTGACTTCTTGAGACTGGTTTGACAAGTGACAGCCCTTGTACGTCTCACTACAAGGGCTGGGCGGCGTTTAAAGTTCCTGAGGCACTTGGACCATACTGACTATCCCAAAGGGCTTGTCGCTCTTTCAACTGCTTTCTCTTATCGGTAACAAGGGATGGGTTTGGATCATTTTCGCAAATTGAAGCAACATGCCCATCTTCACCACATTGAAAACAATAGCCTGGCTTAGGCCTGTGAGGTTGCCTATAGTCAGCTGTAGGAGGGTCTCTGCGAACATGCGTGTTTGTTTGCTTCATTTTGCTTGAATTGCTGTTTGACTCTGGGTTCTTTTGTACTCTGAGCTTTGTCATCTGACTCTGGAGCTCGGTGACTTGTTGCTTGAGCTCAAGGACAGCATCGTTTGACGGCAACACATTTTGTCCTGTCTGCTTATTCTTTTGCTTAGCAAGCTGGCTCTGGAGCTTGGCAACTTGTCTTTTTAACTCAGCAACCTCAGTCCCTTCTGACAGTTCATTTTGGCTTAGATCAAGAGGGTTAGCGGTGACAATATGGGAACCAGCTCTTTGTCTCTGTACGCCTAGGTGCTGTCTCATGCGGCTTTCTTTAGTGAAGTGTTTGTTCTCCTCACTGCGCAACTGTAGGAGTAGCTCAGGGAATGGGGGTGGTCTGTTCCTTTTATGTTCAAGCTGAAGATTTGCTATTAGTGGGTCATCCCAACAACCCCGACAGAATTGTTTCAGAAGTTGTCGGTCAGCTTCATCAGCAGGAATACCGCCTCTTTTCATCACTTTGAGAAGGTGAGTGTGCAACCGTTGTAAGTACAAGGAAGGCTTTTCCCCTGAGTTTTGCAGCATATTCAGAAATTTTGCAAAAAGGTCATCACCGTCCTCCACGGTATCAAAAGCAGAGTCCAAGATATCAAGATAAGCAGCGGGTAAGGCTTTTGCACCTAACTGCTTGACAATTTCTGAAGCTGGTGGCAGCAGGCTGTCTAAGATCTTCCTGGAACGGTGCAAGTCAGAAAGTGAAGGGTCTTGAAGAATTAACTCCACACTGTTCCGCCAGGTGTCGTAATCAACTTCGCCCGTAGGACGAGGAACTTTGTCTGAAAATACTCTTAGCCTGAATGATGCACTAGAGGGTGAAACTCCATCACTTCTCACAATGTGCTCCACAATCATTCTTTGGACTTCAGGTGGGTTCACATCCTTTGCCTCAAGTGTGGATGCAAGGTTTTCTGCAGTCACTCTGTGGGCTGAATCAGAGTTTCGTCCTCCTTTTGAATACAGTTTCTTTAGGTGGAGAAGGAATGTCAGATGGAGAAGAATCAGTATTCTGGGATGACTCAAGATCATTTGCGTCAGTCAGATTATCAGCAACGGAGGCAGCAGATGAGAGAAGCTGCTCTTTCAAGAGATCGTCAAAAGTTCTGCCACTGAGCTTTGCTATTCTCTTCAGTTCAGCAAAGTAATGGATTGTAGCATGTTCAGTTACTGCTGACGTATAGACACTTGACAGAAGTCTTATGTGGTAAGCAACATTGTGCAGGCTCTTGAAAGTGTAAGGCAACAGGGGTTTGAGAGTCACTAATGCAGAACAACTGCTGTACTCTACTATGACATCCCCATGGTAAGGCGATTTGGGATCGTCTATGCGAATGTGTCTATGTACACATCCATACTTGTTTAGGAAATCAGTCAGATCTTCATCAAGTTCTGTGTTTGTCAGTCCACTAATTATCACTGAGTTTTCAATTACGATGTTTTCAAGCTCAACCACTTCCATGTTGACACTATTTGCACCACTTCAAATTTTAAGTTATTCTCCTGGTCTCTTGTGTCTGTAAAGTTCCTGAAAATTTATTTATTACAATGCCCTCCTGGCTGGCTCGCCACTTACTGTAACAGGTAGCGCTAGTGATGCGCTGTAGCTACTCTTTCTTTATGGACCAGAATACTAGGTTCGCTACAGAGGGCAATAAATTAGCTAAGTCACACAACACAGAAACCAGACAGACCAGGAAAATGACTTTATGAAAATGATTCTTTACTTTTTTCAGGAAATTGAATGAATGTAAATAAAGTAAATGACAATAAACAAATAAAGGTATAGCCACCAATGAAAATGGTCTCTTTCCGTTAAGAAATGTAGGTTTTGAGCTCTTTTGTAGTTTGTTATCTAGTTATATATATTTGTATTATATTTGTTTACTTTGGTATTTAAATAGTATTTTTAAATAGGTTTCGATTTATTTAAATTTCTATTTTAGTTTGCTGTCTCTGTCTAACTTCTAATTTTCTTTGGAGCTTTTTTTATCACCTTATTTGAATCTGAATCTTTAACCCCCAAAAGAAAATACAATTTCAGTAAACATTACTCCAGGAAAAATAACAATTTAAATGAAAATAACAAAAATTAACAGTACTTCACTGTAGATGAACAGTTCTCAGTCCATGGAACAAGTGTCTCTTGGTGTAATTGTGCAAATGTCTGTAGTGTAAGCGTATAGTGCAATAATCAGTTCAATGCAATGTTGAGGTAGTCGATGAGAAATACCAATAAGGCTGAGTGAATTCCACTTGTGACAGTAGATAAAGGCACTGATCACTTGATGAATCAAGGACGTTCTTCTAATCCCTTTCAGGGCTCTCAAACTGGGTGGCTCGCCATCTCAGGATCACAGCTCATTCCAGACTCTCAAAAAAACCTGACCTGTTTATACAAACAGTGCCATGAACATCATAGGCCATTAATATGACATTTAAACAACATATTCTTCATACACAAACTCAAGAAGGTGAAAAATACTACTTGAGCATTCTTGTCACTCAATACCTTATAAATCATTTACATAAAATGATAATACTCTGCTGATTAGCTTTTTTAGCTCTTCAGAAATACAACACATACAGTTACATAACATTACACATACCATCTGAACAATAAATGCATCTAAACTCACATAAAACAACTCAAAAGATGAATATAACTCATTAACACTTCATTTTGGAGAAATAAACATTATATTATTTTGAAACTCACCAAATCCAGGGGATTTCAACACAGAAACAATCCACAACATCTGATTCAACAGCTCTCACAATCGACAATCATCCACTTCACAATCATCAATCATCACACTAAAATGACCCAAATAACATTTATATAAGGGTTAAAATATCATATAACATATTATTTATGCATCTTTATCAAGGATGATTGTTATATTTGCCTTTTTGTCTGCTCTGATAACACCCGCGATCTGCGAAGCTCGTGCTCTCTCTCTACAATCGTTCCGTCTCATCTCAGTGACGTCATACACGCGCATGGCTTTAAACATGCAGCACACTTTAATAATCAAAATTATTTTGATTATTCTAAATATTAATAGCACAGCAGAACAACGTTGAGAACATATTCAGCATTTTGAATGAAAATATAATTATTATAAATTATATTTATTTATTTATTAACAGCTCAGTTCAGACCTGTGTTACATTTAGCTGATACTGAAATGCTTGTTCTTAAAGCTTTAGCTAATATTGAAATGCTTGTTCTCAAAGCTTTAGCTAATATTGAAATGCTTGTTCTCAAAGCTTTAGCTAATATTAAAATGCTTGTTCTCAAAGCTTTAGCTAATATTGAAATGCTTGTTCTCAAAGCTTTAGCTAATATTGAAATGCTTGTTCTCAAAGCTTTAGCTAATATTGAAATGCTTGTTCTCAAAGCTTTAGCTAATATTGAAATGCTTGTTCTTAAAGCTTTAGCTAATATTGAAATGCTTGTTCTTAAAGCTTTAGCTTTATATTGAAATGCTTGTTCTTAAAGCTATAGCTAATATTGAAATGTTTGTTCTCAAAGCTTTAGCTAATATTGAAATGCTTGTTCTCAAAGCTTTAGCTAATATTGAAATGCTTGTTCTCAAAGCTTTAGCTAATATTGAAATGCTTGTTATCAAAGCTTTAGCTAATATTGAAATGTTTGTTCTCAAAGCTTTAGCTAATATTGAAATGCTTGTTCTCAAAGCTTTAGCTAATATTGAAATGCTTGTTCTTAAAGCTTTAGCTAATATTGAAATGCTTGTTCTTAAAGCTTTAGCTAATATTGAAATGCTTGTTCTTAAAGCTTTAGCTTTATATTGAAATGCTTGTTCTTAAAGCTATAGCTAATATCGGAAATGCTTGTTCTTAAAGCTATAATTAATATTGGACGCGCTGGTTCTTGAAGCTATAGCTAATATCGGAAATGCTCGTTCTTAAAACTATAATTTATATTGGAAATGCTTGTTCTTAAAACTAAAGCTAATATTGGAAATGCTTGTTCTTAAAGCTATAGCTAATATCGAAAGTGCTTGTTATTAAAGCTATAATTAATATTGGAAGCGCTGGTTCTTAAAGCTATAGCTACTATTGGAAGTGCTAGTTCTTAAGTTCTAATTAAAGGTGAAAGGCTTGTTCTTAAAGCTATAGTAATATTGAAAATTGCGTGTTCTTAAAACTATAATCAATATTAAAGCTATAACTAATATTGGAAGTGCTCGTTTTTAAAGCTATAATTAATATTGGAAGTGCTTGTCGTTTAATTAATAGTTGATATCGGGAACATGCTTGTTTAAAGCTATAATAAATATTGGAAATCGCTTGTTGTTAAAGCTATAGTGTCTGATGCATGCTTGGCTTAAAGCGATATAGCTACTGGAAAACTACTTTTTCTTAAGCTATAGATGTTGGAAACGTGTTTGTCTTAAAGTGATATCGTAAGCTATAGTAGAGTTTGGAAACATGCTTGTTTTAAAAGCTGTAGGTGCTATTAGAAACACACTTGTTCTTAAGTTATAACGAACTTTAGAGTTACTTTTCAGAATTGTTTAAAGATTCTTTCAGGAAATCTTTCTTCAAGCTAAAGTCGCTATTGGAAATTTGGAAATATGCGTTTTCTTAAAGCTATAGGCACTATTGGGAATATGCTTTTCTTAAAGCTATAGGCACTATGGGAATTTGATATTATTAAAGCTGATAGAGGTGTTTTGGGCCTTATCCTGATATATTGCTAAGATACGTTTTACTTGCGGTCACATGACCTCACATTTCTTATGTATCAATTTGTTCCTAGCACTTCAGCATAATTCTAAGCACACTAAACTGATAGGAAAGGGGATGAATGGCGTTTTATCTCTGAATCTGACTCTGCTTTTATGTCATCTATGTTAGCCTACCTGAGGAGTCATCCACAAGCTGGTCAGCAGGATCCATTATTTGCCTTGGAGTGCGGAAAGCTCGTGTCCAGAGCCTGGCTTGCCTCCTGTCTCCGCCGCTATGCATACCGCAAGCTTCCCTCAGGGCGTTATACAGCTCATTCTCTGTGCATTATGGCTGCTACAACTGCAGCTTCCTCCACTCTTGTCTCTACATCGTAGTTCAGCTCCCCTAGTCCTAATTCATATGAGCGTCCACTAACACTGCTGCTGTACCCTGACTCAATGCTATTTCATAGTGCTCATGAAAGGTCAGGAGACTCATCTGAACAAAACCATATTGCACTAATTCGTAATTTAGTCATAAGACGTCTAAGAATTTTAATTGTCTAATTCCATCCTCTTGTTTTATTCTCAAGAGGATTGCCAGGTGTGGTTTGTTTGGGGGGAATAGTTAAGCTCCCCTAGTCCTAATTCACGTGAGCGTCCACTAATGCTGCTTCTGTCCCCTGACTCTCTGCTATTTCATGGTGCTCATGAAAGGTCAGGAGACTCATCTAATGCTGCTGCTGTCCCCTGACTCACTGCTATTTCATGGTGCTCATGAAAGGTCAGGAGACTCATCTAATGCTGCTTCTGTCCCCTGACTCTCTGCTATTTCATGGTGCTCATGAAAGGTCAGGAGACTCATCTAATGCTGCTTCTGTCCCCTGACTCTCTGCTATTTCATGGTGCTCATGAAAGGTCAGGAGACTCATCTAATGCTGCTGCTGTCCCCTGACTCACTGCTAATTCATGGTCTCATGAATGGTCAGGAGACTCATTCGAACAGAACCATATTGCACCAATTAGTAATTCATTCATAAAATTCATAAGCATTTTTCTACACCATCCTCTTGTGTCATTCTCAAGAGGATTGCCAGGTATGGTTTGTTTGGGGGGAATAGTTAAGCTCTCCCAGTCCTAAACTGGTAAGCGTTCCCTGATGCTGCTGCTGTCCTCTGACTCTCTGCTATTTCATGGTGCTCATGAAAGGTCAGAGGACTCCCTGAACAGAGCCATACCGCCAAAAACAAATTTAATTCAGAATTCATAAACTGATTGCAATTCAATAAAAATTTCTAAATCATTTTTATTGTCATGTGTGTTCTTGACTTAATGGACCTGACAGAAATTGAGCGTCAGCGTCAGTTCTGGCAGGCCAAGTAGTCAAGACGCTGCTAACGCTATTGGTAACAACACTGTCTCATCAGCTGATTTGCATCAGCTGTTTCAACTCCCCTCGTTACTAATGGCTACGCTAAAAGCAGGGCGCCTATTTAAAGCAGATCAACTTCGCTCTTACTACTAGCTGCTCACTGCTTTGCAACCCGCCACCTCCCCACCTCCTCCTGTCGTGTATAACGTGCCATTTGTTTATGTCATCGTTGCTGCTCTGTTCATAGGGGGAATAGTTAAGCTCTCCCAGTCCTAAACTGGTAAGCGTTCCCTGATGCTGCTGCTGTCCTCTGACTCTCTGCTATTTCATGGTGCTCATGAAAGGTCAGAGGACTCCCTGAACAGAGCCATACCGCCAAAAACAAATTTAATTCAGAATTCATAAACTGATTGCAATTCAATAAAAATTTCTACATCTTAAAATTACATAAAAATTATTGTCATGTGTGTTCTTGACTTAATGGACCTGACAGAATTTTCATTTTTGGGTGAACTGTCCCTTTAAGCAGTCATTCTGAACCACTAATCACTTTTTTGAATTTCAATTATTACTATATTATCATGTAGTTATTGGTCCCATTTTTATCTAAAATTTTTTTTAAATGTCATAACCAATAATCCTGTCGTATAAAGTTTATGTATGATTATAGCGTAGCTAAATTATAAATTACATTTATTAGGCTATAATCTATTAATTAACCTGTCTAAAAAATAATAATGCTGTCTGCCAAGCTCTGATAATTTATGGAATATTATATTAATATATTATCCATTAAAAAAAACTATAGGCTACCTTTAGAAGCACAGATGTGCCTGTCACCGCTGTTGCTTTAAGTCAGTCAGTCTGAGCAACTGAAATGCTTCTCACAAAGTGTGCAGTTGGCCTGAGGTTCATCATGAGTTACTGGACAGACCCATTGATACCTTTTTGATATTCAGCTCTATATCTGGAGATTGTCTTGCGTTTAAACGGTGGACGCACGCGACGTGAGCTCGACATGTTTTTTAAAAAAACGCGCAAGTTTACAGGCACACGGCACAGCTCGTGTTCTCGAGACTCCGCCGCTATGACAACAAAGCCGCTAAAACGCAATCACGCACAAATGAGCTCCTGTACTACTTATTGTGAAATTGATTTGTTTATATTTGCTATCAGTATTCTCCACACTGCAAAATCCTTGTGTGTTTATTGAACTATGTGTGACCTATGTAAAATACGGAACAAATCGCGTCCCGTATTGGTTTGATACGGAACGCGTCATTTTGCTTGTAAATAAGGGACGATTCCGTATTTTACGGGACGGGTGGCAACCCTAGTCATGTCTTCTCCTGTCATTATCACCTGCACTGCATGTCGCATGTTTAGTGTAGGCTTCTCCGCTAGCGAAAAGGGCTTCAGGTTTAATAATCTCCCTCATCAGTATCATCTGCTCAGCATCCCAGATAGTATAGAAGAACTCGATATTTCAACAGAAACTATCGACTCTCTTTTCCAGTACTTTAGACACAGTTGCTCCTCTGCGCTTAAAGAAGATTAAAGAAAATAGTCCAACGCCGTGGTACAACGAGCACACCCGGGCCCTTAAAACAGGTTTACTGCAGTCAGCCGGATCCCGGCCGTATCCAGATCAGATGGTGGACCTGCGCCCAGAGAAGACCAACACAGGACCCTGAAGAGTCTGCAGAGACCGTGATTAGACTCCCCCTGCAACTGCCTCATCGACACGGCATCTCAATAAACGCATCTCCGGCGTGTTGACTGAGATTGTTCGAATATTACAATTAAATAATACTTAAATCGATATGTCATCCTCAATAAACCCGTCTCCGGCGTGTTGCCTCCGATCATTCGAATATTGCACTTTAATAATTATTTAATCAACATCATCCTCAATAAACCCGTCTCCAGCATGTTGCCTCCGGTCCCTCGACTATTCTGATCTAATATGACCTCTGAGCTGTAAAGCTGCCAGAATAATAATAATAATACGCTGTTTGTTAATTGGCCAGAGGAGAACTGGCACCCCGACTGAGCCTGGTTTCTCCCAAGGTTTATTTTTCTCCATTAGGTCACCTAATGGGGTTTTGGTTTCCTTGCCACTGTTGCCTCTGGCTTGGCGTGCTCAGTTGGGGACACAAAATTTTTCAACTAAACATCGAAATAAATCTAAATAATAACCTAAATTAACCATTTAAACTAAATTACTGATCGAATTATTGATCTAAAGCCCACACTGTCGCTGTGTGATGGTTGAGATGGGCTGATGACATCAGCGTTTTTTCCGGAGTGGCTATGCGGCTGAATAAAATTATGCTGCATTATTTTCCTGTTTAACACTGTAAAGCTGCTTTGAAACAATCTACTTTGTGAAAAGCGCTATATAAATAAAGTTGACTTGACTTGACTTGACTTCGTTTCCTTGCCACTGGAAAAATGCAGCAATGCAATGCTGATGATTTGGGGCCATCACAACCATCAGTAAGCCGAATTGTCATCGAAACAATTATGGCACTTACAGTTCCACACATTGTCACACGTTTCATCGACTTCCCAACAACACCCTGTGTAATCCAGCAGCATCAAACACAATTTATGCAAATAGCCAGCTTCCCAGGAGTAGTAGGCGCGATTGTTGAAGAATTCTCTTTCCATAAAAATTACTTTGCATATGATTAAAGATTTCAGAAAAGGCTTTATTCACACCAACCACACAACAAAGCCTGGGGGTTCTTGCAAGGACCACCCCACTCTTTGGACTTTCTGTTACATATATACCACAGTTGTTTTCCTATTATGGTAACAAGCTTTAAGCACCTGGCTCACATTTCACTGTATTCCAAGTTCTTTTTCTGGAGGACACAAATCCTATGCTTGTCATTTTAAAGGACTTTCTCAAAGTCAATGCACATGCACAGCACACAGTTAAACATAATAGTGTCTTTGAATTAGCCTTAAATTGCTAATTTCTAAATAAATAAAATCTTCTACATTCCCCCCTCTGGGGCTTGTCCAAGTCCCACCTTCACTAACCTTTTCCCAGATGTGTAGTTTCAGAATCCAGCTTTTTCAGTTATGCTACCTAATGACTAAAAATAAGTCACTCAGTTTCACTACCAATGACTAGATTATGCAACCACACTCCGGAGGAATATTAGAACCAAACATCTCCTTCCCGATTTTGCTTTGTTTTCTTTTTATGGAATGGAGTAAAAGATTCTAATTTCCCTAATTCCTATGTCTTATCATAAATACATTGTTATAAGCGTGAGCGTGCAATTTGTTCTGCCTTGCCTGTGGTTGTCACAGCTATGTAGAATATTCAAACATCAAACCATGCATTATATTATTAAAAGTTCTCTTTATATCATAGTCATCTTCTTCAACCCAGACACTTTGCGCATCGTAGAGGGTCACCCTTTGGGGAGGGGTTAGGCTAGCACATACACCCAGGGTCTGGCTCATCATTCATCTTCTTCGTCCTCATTGGAGGTACTTGAATCAACTTCCAATGCTTGCAATATCCAGTTTGTTTTATCAGGCAAGTCCTTATTATCCATTAAGTTGTCATTGTCCTGATGTTTTAGCACTTCCATATGCTTAACCGTGGTTTGGACAACTAATGATCTTGCAATAGGAATTACACAACAGAATAATATTCCTCCTATTAATAATGCTATTCCTACGAATATTCCTATTTTAGTGAACCATGCTCCCATTGCCCCAAACTTGAAATCTAACCAGTCAAACATTCGGCCTTCACTTCCAGCATTTGCCTTAACTTCTATTCTTAAATTTTTTGTTTTCAACATTGCTTCACTAAATTTCCCTCCTGGCGCAGTATTATTTGGTATAAAAGTACAACACTGATCTCCAAACATAATACATACACCTCCTTTGTCTGCTAGCAACCAATCCAGGGCTTGCCTATTTTGCCATGTCATTCTACTTGTTTCTTTTAGTTGTTCTCCTAGTGCGGCTAATGCATCATCAGTGTAATTGATAAATCTTTGCTGATTATAGTAAATATAATTAATCCATTCTGTGTTTTTGTTTTGTGTAATCCATATAAAAATGGACTCAAATCCTGATTTTACTTCATCTCTTGCTTTGTATTCCTGAGGTATCCCTCTAGGTTGACTAATTGAATCTATGTGTATATTAGGGTCTGGTGCATAAGCTCTTTTGGTTCTATTTGTGTTTTGTATTATATTTTGTTCTGGATCCCACTCTATTAAAGTAATTTCTTGCCTCATCCGTCGCATCTCTACGTTGTTTTATTTTTTGTACTTCAATCAATTTTTGTTCGTCAGGTGTCATTGTTGGGCTATTATTAGGACTAACAGGACTAACCGAGGTCTTTAAAGTCAATTGTAAGGAAGTCTGGGTGCTCTTCACAACAGTTTGATCCTGGACGGAGGATTGGGTGCTGATGCTTATGGCTTGAGCTGGTAGTGTCAGATGCAGCAGATATGCAATCATCATCAGACACATCATTGGACTCAGTCTGTTGATTTTCTCTGGTTTCAACATTTTGCACCCTTTCATCCGTTTCTGGACTTGCTTCCTCGCTTTCTTTTTGCTGCCTTTCTCTGGGAACTCTTGTGCAGTGGTTCAAATGATACCAGGTGGTACTTCCTTCCACTTGGAGTGCAGTTGGAGTAGCTGTCACCACCTTATGAGGTCCCGTTCTCCTGGGTTGATTCCACTTTCTCCTGAATACTCTCAGATACACCTGGTCACCTGGGACAACTGGACAAGATGTTTCTGTCTCCTCACTGGGCTGCTTTCTTTTTTCCTGCAAATATATAGCTTTATGTATTGCAGTTAGTTTCCTCATATAAGATCTTAATTCCATTTGCAATTGTTCTAACGGGGGTCCCTTGTAGGGACCTCTGCAATATGGTACAGGCATGGGTCGACCCGTAAGCATTTCATGCGGTGTTAAATGCGTGATTCTGTTAGTTTGCATGCGACAACTCATCAGTGCAAGTGGTAGTGCATCATCCATCCATCCATCTTCTTCCGCTTATCCGGGGCCGGGTCGCGGGGGCAGCAGTCTAAGCAGAGATGCCCAGACTTCCCTCTCCCTAGACACTTCCTCTAGCTCTTCCGGGGGGACACCGAGGCGTTCCAAGGCCAGCCGGGAGACATAGTCCCTCCAGCGTGTCCTTGGTCTTCCCCGGGGCCTCCTCCCGGTTGGACATGCCCGAAACACCTTCCCGGGAAGGCGTTCAGGAGGCATCCGGAACAGATGCCCGAGCCACCTCAGCTGACCCCTCTCGATGTGGAGGAGCAGCGGCTCTACTCCGAGTTCCTCCCGAGTGACTGAGCTTCTCACCCTATCTCTAAGGGAGCGCCCAGCCACCCTGCGGAGAAAGCTCATTTCGGCCGCCTGTATCCGGGATCTTGTCCTTTCGGTCATGACCCAAAGCTCATGACCATAGGTGAGAGTAGGAACGTAGATTGACCGGTAAATCGAGAGCTTCGCCTTACGGCTTAGCTCTTTCTTCACCACGACAGACCGGTACATCGACCGCATTACTGCAGAAGCTGCACCGATCCGTCTGTCAATCTCCCGTTCCATCTTGTCCAGTAGTGCATCAATCCAGTTTAATTTAGTACTTTCACATATTTTGCTAATTTTGGCCTTGAGTATTAAATTAAATCGTTCGACTTGGCCTTGACTTTGAGGCCTATAGATGCAACCAAGTCTTTGTTTTATTCTAAGCTGCTGCAATACTTGTTTTACAGTTTTTTGAATAAACGCTGACCCGTTATCTGAACTTATTTCTGATGGTATTCCAAATCTAGGAATTACCTCTCTTGTTAGAAATTTGATTACTGTTCCTGACCCCTCATCTGCAGATGGTACTGCTTCCACCCATCTACTAAATCGATCAACTATCACAAGCATATATCGTTTTCCTTGTATTCGCTTTATCATGACCACATAATCCATTACAAGATGCTTGAAAGGTCCTTCCGGCACTGGTATGTGGCCAATTGGTGTCGCTGTTCCCTTTCTAACATTGTATTTGGTATCTGTTTTGGCCCCCCTCTGATACCACATAGAATGTTCATAAGGGCCTGCTTGCTGCTGTATTCGAACAATATCTTCCAGTTGTGGTTGTGGTTCTATCAAAACTACTGGAGTAAGTATTGCCACTAAACATCCTTAAATAGCTCACTCTCAACAGTCTCTATTGATTGGGATTTTGCTATCATTTATGTTTGTACTCTTGATTTATAATTATTTCTTGAGTAATCCCCATTAATTTTGTTTCATACAAGACTTTTATGAAATTTTTGTCAATAGAGTAAAAATTTAATGGATTTATTGTTGAATTCCACTGGCATTGTTCAGCTTTTTTCATCATTGGCTGTATATCTTTTGGCTTCCTAATTCTTTCCTGTATAAAGATATGTGGAACAGACTATGGTACATTGAACCAACTTTTTTTATAAATTCATTTTCAGTTATATTCATTGCTGCTCCCTGTTTACCTATTATGATGTATTTTGAGGTAATCTCAATTATTTTTGACTGTCCGTTTCTTTTTGCCATTTCTTTTCTATTTTTTCATCTCTTTCTTCGTCATATATCATAGTACAGTGAAATCCTGACTTTGGTAACTGAGCTTAAGAAATCTGCGCTTCAATAAACTTTCTCCATTTATTAATGATTTGTCTTACATAATTTTCTATTTTTCCTATCCAGTATACATTTGCTTTTGGCTCAGAAATCATCATTTGAGTTCCTATTCCTTGTAAGTCTATATACATTCCTTTTGGAAAACACCAAATTTGAAGTCCTAATTTACATAATACATCTCTTCCTAACAAGATTACAGGAGTTTGATTTGATACAAGAACTGGTAAGGTCACACTTTTATTTTTAGTCTGTAATCAAACTGGAGTTGTCAGAGGAATTAACTGTATTTGTCCCCTGTCTTTGCAAATTTTGAGCGGGTCGTTGCCAACCACCCCACCTTTCACCCCTGAGTGACTGTTGCCATGGATTGTTTGGGCAATTGGTTTTGTTATATCCAGGCTGTTCACAACCCTCTCTGTCCTTGGTGGGGGAAGCTGCACAAGTCAGTGGGTTATTTACAGAGGTATTCACAGAAGCATTCACAGGAGCACTGCCATTTGGTCTGACTCTTCTCTTCAATGGGTCTCCTTCTGGATTCCCAGTCTTTTGCTTCCATTTTTTTTATTTTTTTTTTTTTATTGTCTTTGCACATATATGATTGGACTTTCTGTGTCTCCCAGCTGTCTACTTTGGTTGGATACTCCTTTTGCAATTCCTGTCATATTACCGGACGATATGCATCAAAAACAGTCTCATCCATATAGCAAGAGTTCACAGATCTGTCTCGTTCAGAGGCTTGAAGAATTTCTTCCTTTTTTTGATCCACTTAGAATTTTCGCCAGAAGTGTTTTAATGTCCCCCACAGATCACAATTTGCCCATTGTCTTATCCATTTCCCAGCTCTCTCCTGGATGTCAGGAAGGCAGTTGACAAGCCCCTCAAAATCTTTTGTCACCCATAATCAAAATAGGGAGTTGTTTTACTTCCCTGTTTCTCTTACTTGTGACCACCTTTCTTCATCAAATGTTACCTCCTCTTCATTTTCTATATTTAAACTCTCTAATAATAATTTTTTTTCTATCACTCGCCTGTATTTCTGTGCATTTTAATAATTCTTCTATTTCTTTGATGCTTTTATTTAATTCTTCTATTTGTGTTTCTGTTTCACCTTTTTATTTATTTTTTATTTTATTATTCTTTTCTTCTTCTTTCTGCCTGTTTAACCTCATTCTTAGTTTTTAGTTGCTCTAATACATAACCTAACGGTACATTTTTCTCTTATGTTTTACTTTTCTCTTTTTGTCTCACATCTTGTCTTGTTTGTTTTTCGTTTTCTAACTCCACCTGTCCTTCCATTTGCATTTAGGATTGGGAACTGCCCTTCTGGAGTTACATTTGACAGAGTGTTAGAAAACATGTGTTCTTTTTTCTTTCTACTTCTTTTAAAATTTTCCTTGCCTGTCTTATGTTTCTTAATAATTCTTCTCCTTCTTTTCTGAACAATGCCAGCACTGCTTTTTCCTTTTCTCTTTTAATTTCTCTCTTCTTTTTCTTTAAACTGTTCTTGATTTTGTAATTTTTTATCAAGGTTTCCATTTCTTCGCATAATGTTACATCAAATGTCCCTTCTTTTGGCCATTTGGTTATCATATTCTGAGTTCTTTTTTGCCATTTATTTGACATCTCATCTATTAATTCTTTACACAGTGGGTATTTTGAGCCTAACATTTCCACCGGAGTGGCCATAAATGTCCTTTAATCAATAACTATTTTAATAAACAATTTCTAGACCTGATTCACTTCTTTAACTTACTTTACTTTACTTTCTTTAACTTTAACTTGTTTTCAAATATAATTTTCAAATTAATCACTTATTTATTTCTTTTATTTTATTTACCTTTGCCTTTCATCATATACAATATCTGCTAATCAACAGCTACTTTTTAATTTTCCAATTTTTAATTTTACTATTTAACTTTACTTTACATTAATAAAATTATTCACCAATTGTCATATGGCTTCTTTATTTTGTTCTAATTCTGCAACACCACTCTTCCTAACTGAATGTCTCTCGGGCTCATTCAGACATTCTTTTATCTCTTTCTCAAATGAAATGTGTACCTCCAACACAGAATGCTGGAAGACACCCTCACAAGAGGAAAAGCTTATTTTTAACCACTGACACTCAAACTTACACACACATACACACACACTATTCTTAGCCACAGGCAGTCCAGCAAACACACTCTATTCTATACTTTTAAGAAAATAATTATTGTTTTACTCTTAATTTTTTCCTTATTTATTTAACTTAATCAAATCGATACACTTCCTCAACACGATTTGTATTTCTTATTTTTTAATTTAATCAAATCAATGCACTAATTCTTATTGTCAAGTCTATTGATACACTTCCTCAACTCAATAACTTACAATTAAAACTCTTTTTGTCCAATTTATCAATACACTTCCTCAACATGATAAACCACAATTAAAACCTTATCAATACACTTCCCCAACATGATAAAGCACAATTAAAACCTTTTTATCAAGTTTTATCAATACACTTCCTCAACACGATAAAACACAATTAAAACCTTATCGATACACTTCCTCAACACGATAAAGCACAATTAAAACCTTTTTATCAAGTTTTATCAATACACTTCCTCAACATGATAAAACACAATTGAAACTTTATCAATGCACTTCCCCAACATGATAAAGCTCAATTAAAACCTTTTTTTAAAATGTATCGATACACTTCCTCAACACGATAAAACACAATTAAAACCTTATCGATACACTTCCTCAACACGATAAAGCACAATTAAAACCTTTTATCAAGTTTTATCAATACACTTCCTCAACATGATAAAACACAATTGAAACTTTATCAATACACTTCCCCAACATGATAAAGCTCAATTAAAACCTTTTTTTAAAATTTATCGATACACTTCCTCAACACGATAAAACACAATTAAAACCTTTTTATCAAGTTTTATCAATACACTTCCTCAACATGATAAAACACAATTAAAACCTTATCATCAAAACTATCTGGCTTGACAAGAATACACATAACCTAATTTACGCTTCTACATTTTCTTAATCTCCCCACGGCCTTTTTGTTAGAAATTATACAGCATGCATTTATTCTGAAATCAAAAATCCTTTTCAGTTCTTTAAATTTGGAGAAGCTGTCTCACCACAACAGGTACATTTCTGGCGAATAACACAAACTTTAAGCAAAAACTGCTTACCGTGGCCACTTGTTTGTGCTGATTCGTCCAGGAACACCCTGCCGCGGTTCTTTATCAGCTCCTGAGCCAGTCCCATCTGGGGTGCCAAATATGTTGAAGAATTCTCTTTCCATAAAAATTACTTTGCATATGATTAAAGATTTCAGAAAAGGCTTTATTCACACCAACCACACAACAAAGCCTGGGGGTTCTTGCAAGGACCACCCCACTCTTTGGACTTTCTGTTACATATATACCACAGTTGTTTTCCTATTATGGTAACAAGCTTTAAGCACCTGGCTCACATTTCACTGTATTCCAAGTTCTTTTTCTGGAGGACACAAATCCTATGCTTGTCATTTTAAAGGACTTTCTCAAAGTCAATGCACATGCACAGCACACAGTTAAACATAATAGTGTCTTTGAATTAGCCTTAAATTGCTAATTTCTAAATAAATAAAATCTTCTACACGATCGATGGCACTCATATAAAAATCATTGCTCCCAGTGTAAACAAGAACGTTTATGTGAACAGGAAGAGGTACCACAGCATCAACACACAAGTTGTGTTTGCTGCAGACTACAGCATTTTGGATGTGGTACCCAAATGGCCTGGGTCTACACATGATGTGCGAAAGTGGCCTGAAACAGCTGTTTGAAAGGCACTTTGTGCCGCCAGGGTGTCATCTAATAGGGGATAAAGGATACTCTTTACGCCGTTGAATGCTCACCCCTTTCCATATTCCACTGACAGAAGCCCAACTGAACTACAACAGGTAGCCTATATTTTAATATATGTATACAAGATTGTTTTTATAGTTTAATAATAGAACTCTCTATCCTAATATAGGCTATAAATAAGGTTTGAATTTCGCGCGGGGTTGCACATAACGTTAAAGGTAGGGTAGGTAAGAATCACTGCATGAAAAGTGGGATTTTCGTCAGTATGTGGCACTGTAGATTGCCGTGGAACTTCAGGTTTATGACTGTGCACGGCAATTTGCAGGCAACACCGAAAACTGCCGTAAATTGTCGGAAATTGACGTGGGCCTTGCTTGGCAGTTGTCCCCCCATGACCCCCCCTCCCCTTAATTCTAGGGGAGGCTTTATCATGTAAATGAACATGCTGTGAGCTACACAAATGCAAATCAGAGTAGCAGCAGGGGGAGTTTTATCTAGGTTCTGAATTTTTTTAACTAAAACAAGTTAAATTTAAGTTAACATTTTAACTTAAACTTTAAAGTTAAATGTACTCGTTTTAGTTCACATTACTAAATTTTTAGGGCAACCAGTTTGCTCCAATTTTTTTAAGTAGATTCAACTTGTCCGGGCTCACAGTGTAGATTAATTACTCTGTATGTCATTAGCAATAACCAATGTTTTGTAAAAAAAAAAAAAATACAGGACAGCAGTTCATGTCTTCAACCTTTAGAGAGGTTATGTGATGCAACAAGACAATGAACCAAAGCACACAAATAAATCAAGTAAAGCATACAGTTTACATACCAAAATTAATTTTTCCACCCTGCACTGTGAATGATTTTTTAAATGGCTATTAATCATCAATGTGAAAAGTACAAGTTTGTGTGTTTATAGTTAAGTCAGATTGGGTTTTTCTGTAATTGTCATTTAAATTGAGCTCACACCACATTTTATGAATTATCAATGCAGATTTTCAAGAGGTGGTTTCCTGGTTTAAATTATGCCAAGAGTAGGCCTAATCTAGTAAATCGCGAGTTAAAAAATTGTTGCCTGGAACAAAGATTAAGCACAGATTACTAACACCTGGACTATGAGTCCTGAACTAAAATAAACTGGATTCATTTACAGTTTTATCTAATTGCTTACACACAATTTCTGAAAATATGGCTCCATTTCTTGTAACTCTACACACAAAACACACAACATGCAAAACATCAGACATCGCTTGCAAAAGCAACACTTTGTGCAAAACTATTTTAACTCTTCCAAAAATGTTGTTTTTGCATATAACTAACTACACACAAATATGCACAACTGAAGAATTTACAGTTGAACTGAAATCAGCTGAACTGAATCAACACTGAAGTCACTTGAGCTGAATATTGACACTATATTGGCTTGTTAGAGCCGGTTTACAGCAGAATTTGTTTTGAACTTTTTACTGAAGCTGCTATGAAACAATATATTTTGTTGTATGCATATTCTTTCTTTCTCAAACCTTAGTTTTGATTTCTAAGTGATCAATTTATGTATAAGTGTTTTCACACATGATCATTGGCTGTATGGGTCCTCAGTAAATTAATGTGGCATTTCAATGGCAAAAGTTATTCTTGTCTCTATAACTTATGGCTTCCTAAAGACACGTTTATGGGTAAATAAAATATTAATAATATAAATAAAATGTATATCAAAAAATATTTTAAATATAATGAAGTCATTTTATTATAGCACTCATCAGATGTTCCTGGAAACAAAACAGAGACAGAACAGTATAAACAAACTATATGTGGTAGTGTGAGTTAACTCGTAATGAGCAGGCGTTCTTTTGGCCAATCACAGCTACAAGCCCCCCCCATAAATACAGGGGGTAGTCTCCTTTACTGCCCTCTTGCTCGCTGGTGACTGGAGTGCGTCATACTTCCGGGTCACTCACTTTGTGTTGTGCTGCTGCGCGTCAGGTCTCCGGTTGATGGGTCAATCCTCACCCCGTCGTTCAACGCATTTAAAAGCGGATGTTACCGAAAGCTACCTTTACTGTTTTTACTCTTTTGAGCTGCTTCCTCTCGGGGTGATACAGAAGGCTGCGTGATCGGTATGTAGACTACATGGTATGGGATTTATTTGTTTTACATGGGGATAACTATTTTCTTCCATAAATAACAGGAACCGGGCTGGTTCAACTGGAGACTGACTTCAACCGCAGAGTATTTATTCACTAGCTGCTGTTTTGCCTGGACTGTTGTTTTGCCTGGACTGTTGTTTTGCCTGGACTGTTGTTTTGCCTGATGTAATGTAAATGTTTTGAACACTATAGGAGAAACGTTGCTCGAACTTTGCACGCCTGTCCTCCACAGCTGTTTGCCTAACGTGCATGTTTGGAACATTTATATTAATAATTATTTATGTATTAGCCTTCACGGCTCTTGGGCAACTACGGCCATACTGTCGATTGAGAGCCGTTTTATGTAGGCTGGTATTCCAATTGGAGTGAATGTAACTTAGTTGAGGGGGTGATGCTTTATAATTCTTATTTGGCTGATTAAGTGTTTAATTTCTTTCTGTTATGTGCTTTCAATTAAGTCGAGTTGCCTTTTTGTTTTGTTTTCTTTACCGACTTGAGTTAAATTAATTTAGTTCAAGAGGTATTTATAGTGTTTGAGTGTTTTATCATTACATTCGTTTCCCTTGGCCAAGGTCTTTTTGTGCTAATTATATATATTTGTTTTTTTCTTGGTTTATTGAGAAGTGTTTTTTTTTTTTCCAAGTTCTAGTGTACTGCCGTTTGGAACCATTGTTGGTTCTGGCAGTTGTCTATTTTGTGATTGATTTATTTTGTTTTTCATATTATATTGATTTGATTTTCCCTCCTGTGAATGAATCCCCTTTGATTGTGTGTTTCTCTGTTTCAGTCGCTGAGTGCCGAAGGTGGTGGTGTTGGTGTCCGGGTGGTGGTGTCCCCTCTTCTGTTTTTGTGTTGTGGTTTTACCCTTTTTCCTTTGCTGTGTTCACTGTCGTGTTTTGTGTGATCACGTGGGTGATTTTTGCTTGGGATTTCCCTCTGCCTTCACGACTTCCTCTCCTCCACTGGTAAGCCTCAGCAGCAATTATAATTTATCTCTTTGTCCCCCCCCCCCCCCCCCAAGTATGAATGTGTTTTAACTTTTTGTTTTTGTTTTTATTATTATAATAAAGTTGCTCATTGTCAAAGTTGAACAGTCTCTGGCTGAATTGTATGCGTACCTGGGTGTCCTTAAGTATATTAATAGTTTTGCAACTAAGAAGTATATACCATCATTCTCTGGGTGAAAGTCCCAGGGTGGCGTAGTCTGCGTTTTTGGGGTAGGTTACACCTAGACTATAACCTCCTCAGTTTTGTCCGTACTCGTGCCGCCACAATCTGGCGCAGTCGGCAGGGTTTACAATTTAAAGCCGAGACGTGTTCAATTTTGTTGTATTTGATTGTTTTTGCTCCTCTGTGGACCTGGGTGAATTTTTGATTTGTCCAGGAGTGTTCACATTTTCTTTTTTTTTCTTTTTTTTTTGTGTTGTCACCTTTGTTCTGTGTTATAGGCAAAACAGCAGCTGGTGTTCTTTCTCGGCAGTATGGAGGGAGAGTTACAAGAGTTGAGGGCCATAGTTGAGCAGTTAAGAGCAGATAATGAGAGGCTGCGCCTGGAACAGGCTGAGGCCCTGTCTGGACCTAGTTCCGCACCCCTTAATGTGTCACCTACTGTTCTACCCGTGACTAGAACCCCTATAACTGAGAGGTTGGTTTTTGTGCCCCGTGACCGAAAATGTCCTATGTTTAGGGGAAGATCAGGCATAGGGTTGACAGAATGGATTGAGGAAGTACAAGCTTGTATGAGGGCGCGCCATTTGTCAACATCCGATCAGGCATTTTTTTTGTTCGATCACCTGGAAGGGGAAGCCCGTGACGAAGTAAAGTTTCGTCCCAGTGCTGAGCGTGAGGACCCAGCTAAGATAATTGCCGTTTTACAGGAGCTTTACGGTTGTTGTGAGTCTTATGTAGCCTTACAGGAAGCGTTTTTCTCCCGCAGACAGCAGGAGGGGGAAACCCTGCAAGAGTTCTACCTCGCGCTGATGAGTCTCATGACATCGGTAAAGCAGCGCGCTCCTGGTGATATACCAAATGCCGAAGTTTTATTACGCGATCAATTTGTTGAACATGTACTTGATGGCGCCCTCCGTCGCGAGTTGAAACAGTGTGTGCGTAGACAGCCAGACGCTACTTTACTAGAGGTGAGGGCAGAGGCGATACGGTGGGAGCGAGAGGGTTTGCCAGGGGGTGCTAGGGGCCGGAGTCATTCTGTCCCTTCAGCCCTTGGTTTTCAGTTTGGCGTTCAGAGTGATCCTAGGTTGGTTGTTAATTCACCCCACGTATCTGAGCTGAGTGAAATGCGAGAGATGCTGAAGCTGCAGCAAGGGCAACTCAACCAGCTTACTCAAAGCATTGCCCGCTTGCAGAGCTCTAGCCAGCGCGGTCGTTCATCTTATAATGGCCCTATAATATGTAGGCGGTGTCAGCGGCCTGGCCATTTTGCCAGGGAATGCGAAGGAGAACGTGTCCCTGCTCGTGCACACTTCTCTCCACCTCCACCTGTTAATAGGCAGCCTCGCCCTGCTCCGGCGTCGGAAAACTAGCACCCGCCGAATTGCAGAGCCACAGTTCGGAGGGGGCAGCTACTGGTTCAGTCAGTCCCTCCAGAAAAACGCGATTATGCGATCGCGTGATTTAACGCATAATCAGCCAAAGTCCGCATATTCATGCGGGGGCCGCATTTTTTCAAATACGCCGCACTTTCGCCGCATAAATTGCCTATTTCCGCGTGCAAAATATGCGGGGCTATCATGATTTCATAATCCCCGCATTTTCGTTGCAAAAAAAGTCATATATATTAGCAGAAAGTTGAAAAATTTTCGTTTACTTCACACAAGAGCCGCCATTTCCGCCTATTGCCATGGGAACGTTTTGAAGTGACGTGATTACCCGACGCGAACGTCATCGAAAAGCTTCAAACCCCGTGGAGAAACCATAGATACCGGTGAAACCATGATGAAGCACAAACTCCCATCGGCCAACAAAAATAACAGCAAAAGAGCAAAGCAGTTTCCCTGTGTGCTGACTGATTTCAAAACACAGCTTTGAAGCGTTATGAATCAATGAGTCGATTCAGCGGTTTGAAGCTTTATGAATCAATGAGTTGATTCAGCGGTTTGAAGCGTTATGAATCAATAGGTGTTTCTCAATGTCAAGGATCCTTCCTCTGTAGGACTAATCCTTCCAAGTCACTTCCTTCAGAGGCTAGGCGAGACTCCTCTTTAGCATTCGGAGAACATGTAAATGGAACAGGCTTGCAAGTGCGCGTCAGCCTCATTACGTCAGTGAAAAGGTCCGTTAGCCATCAATAACGTCATTTGTATAATATCAATACGGTTGTAATTTGTACTGGCATTTAAAAGTTAATAATAATAATAATAATAATAATAATAATTAATTACATTTATATAGCGCTTTTCTAGGCACTAACTCAAAGCGCTTTTACATAGAAGGGGGGAATCTCCTCAACCACCACCAACTGTCACCAAAAGTTAAACTTTACTTATATTTACTACGGTTATAACAAATGTTTGGTAACGTTACACTTGAAAGCATATTGCCCCGTTAACGCTCCGACTCCGCCAACGTCCGATATTTTGTATTTTTTGAACAAGATAGCAAAGCTGCGCGCATAGGATTGTGGGTGATTTGAGAACGCTAAGTGCGCGAAGTCTACTCGTATGCATCCTTTCCTATATATGGCATATTTTTCGAACGAAGGACTCAGACCTTGGTTGAAATTCCGAGGATCCTCGACATTGGAACAGTCCTTCGACGGCTGTCGATGACGTAGCATCCTCGGAATTCTGGCTTCCGAGGATCCTTCCTTGACATTGAGAAATGCCTAATGAGTCGATTCAGCGGGTTGGATCGCCAAAGTCACGTATTTCAGCAGTTTGACACGCGATCCGAATCATGAAACGACTCGATGATTCATAACATCATGATGCTGTGTTTTGAAATCAGTCATCACTATATAAGTCGTTATTTAGTTTTTTTTGCACACAATAACTATTATCGTCGCTTCATAAAGTTATTGTAGAACCACTGTAATGAGATGGACTTTGTAACGACGTCTTTAGTAGGCTACCTTTTATGGGTCTTGAGAGTGTACATTGTGCCAATGGAGGCCTTTCTGAGCCATCGGAATTCAACTAAAATATCTTAATTTGTGTCCAACAACATAAAGGGAAGTCATTAATGACAGAATTTTCATTTTTAGGTGAACTAACCCTTTAAGAGATTGCACTTTGTGCATTGGAAGCACTCAAATGTCTGTTTTGTATAGCGACATCTGTAAAACAGGAAGTTATTTATTAATTTTTTCAGAAGTTGTAGCATATTCCTTTTGTAAAGCTACAGAACTTGATTGACTAAATGTTTTGTAAATTTGAGCCATTATTAAGGTCTTCAATAAAACAAGATGAGAACTTAAATATTCCAGCACTTTCTGTGATGTAGTGCTTTTTTTCTCTTTCTCATCAAACCGCAGTTTTTGCAATTTCCCGCAATTTTATCGCATAAAATTGCATAAATATCCCGCATTTTTCATCGCATTTTTTAAGAAAACGTGCCGCATAATCAAGGATTTTTGCCCGCAACAATCACAAAAAAAAGCCGCATTTTTCTGGAAGGACTGTTCAGTTGTTTTTGATTATCTGATGGAAACTTCGAATCTGATGTCAAATTGCCCATATTTAGATGTGTGTATGGGTGGGGTAGAGGTCCCCTGTTTGGTAGACACCGGTTCAATGGTTTCTACCGTCACAGAGAGTTTCTTTCTCCAGCAGTTCAAACCATGGGGTCAAGAGAGGCTCCAGTCTTGTCACTGGCTGCAGCTCAGGGCAGCCAATGGGTTGGCTATTCCCTACCTTGGCTACTTGGAGCTTGACATTGAGCTTTGTGGTAAATTATTGCAGCGGTGTGGGTTGCTGGTAGTCAAGGATCCCCCTGGTAGTGTCTTCTCAGGTTCCTGGTATTTTGGGAATGAACGTGATTCGCAGATGTTATCGGGAGCTTTTCAGTCGGCATGGCTTGGCCATGTTTGATTTACCTGTGGTCACCAATAGTCCAGAATTTGTTGTAAAGGCATTGCAGAGGTGCCAGCAGGCCAGCACTCGCTCCCTTGATGCAGCTGGTAAGGTAAGAGTACGAGGCAGGAAGGCTTGTCGGATTCCTGGAGGTGTGATGAAAATAGTCACTACCACATGTTCAATGCAATACTCTGAGAGCACTGTGTTGTTTGAACCTCTGAGCTCTGGCCTACCAGCTGGACTTCTTGCATCTCCTGCCTTGGTTCGGGTGGTAAGGGGTACTGCCTACATCCCAGTTGTGAATGTGGGTACTATTGATGTGCTGCTTTATCCACATACTGTTGTAGGTACCTTGGATGGGGCTTGTGTTGTCAGCTTGCCCACAGGAGTCATAGAGGTGCCTTCAGTTGTGGCCACAGTGGCATCCCAGACTGCCTCACCCACAGTGCAAGAGCAGATAGATGCCATGGACCTGTCGTCGATGTCTGCTGAAGAAAAGGGTCCGGTGAAGTCCCTTCTTGGTAGATATAATTCTGTCTTTTCAGCCCATGAGGGCGATCTTGGTTGCACCAACCTGATTACCCATGACATCCCTCTCTTAGACAACGTTCCTGTTAGGCAACGCTACAGGCGCATTCCACCATCTGAGTATGAGGTGGTTAAAGAGCATATTCACCAACTTCTTGAGTCACAGGTAATCAGGGAGAGTAGCAGTCCTTATGCCAGCCCCATTGTCCTTGTTAGGAAGAAGGATGGAACCCTAAGAATGTGTGTTGACTATAGGCAGCTTAACTGTAAAACCCGCAAGGATGCCTTCCCTCTTCCTCGTATCGAGGAATCTTTGGATGCACTTACGGGTGCTCGCTGGTTTTCTACTTTGGACCTGGCCAGTGGGTATAACCAGGTCCCAGTTACTGAGGTGGATCGGCCCAAGACTGCGTTTTGCACGCCCTTTGGGCTTTTCGAATGGAATCGCATGCCCTTTGGGCTTTGTAATGCCCCTGGAACCTTTCAGAGGTTGATGCAACGGCTGTTTGGTGACCAACAAAATCAGTCCTTGTTGCTTTACCTTGATGACATCGTGGTTTTCTCCTCCACTATTCAGCAGCATTTGGAGAGGTTGGAAGTGGTACTGGGACGGCTTCAACGGGAGAACTTAAAGGCAAAGCTCACCAAATGTGCCTTTTTCCAGCAAGAGGTGCGTTATTTGGGGCATGTGATTTCCAGTAAGGGGGTTGGTACAGATCCAAGCAAGGTAGAGGTAGTAGCCAACTGGCAGTCTCCTGCTACTGTTTCGGAGCTGCGGTCATTTCTTGGGTTCGCAAGTTATTACCGCCGCTTTGTGGAGGGTTTTGCGAAGTTGGCGGCACCTTTGCACAGGCTTGTAGCACATCTGGGGGCCACCAAGTCCAAGAGAGGGACCGAGCGAGCTGTTATTGACAACTGGACAGAGGAATGCCATAGCAGCTTTGAAGCACTGAAAGCCAGGCTAACCAGTACTCCAGTGCTTACGTATGCTGACTTTTCCCTCCCTTTCATTTTGGAGGTGGACGCAAGTCATGGTGGCCTTGGTGCAGTGTTGTCACAAGAGCAACATGGTAAGGTTAGGCCCATAGCCTATGCTAGTCGGGGTTTGAGGCCCACTGAACGCAACATGGTGAACTACAGTTCGATGAAATTGGAGTTTGTGGCACTTAAGTGGGCCATGACGGAGAAATTTCGGGAGTATCTGCTGGGCCATAAATGCGTGGTCTTTACTGACAATAATCCGCTTAGCCACCTGTCATCGGCTAAACTTGGTGCAACTGAGCAACGTTGGGCAGCCCAGCTTGCATCATTTGATTTTGAGGTAAGGTATCGCTCGGGCAGAAATAACAAGAATGCGGATGCTCTTTCCCGCCAGTATCCCCCTGTTCCAGCAAATATGGAAGCTATGCTTCCTGGTACATCGCTCCCTAAGCCTTTGCAGCAGGTCCTTCAGGGACCCGAAACAACTCAATCTGCTGTCATGGCCCTGCCTCATCTCACAACCTCTGATATCAGTACCCTCCAGCAGGCTGATCCGGTTATGCGGGAGGTCTTGGTATTTTGGAGACGTGAGCAGCGTCCCACCTTTGAAGAGCGCCAAAGGGCGTCCCGGCCGGCATTGGTGTTGCTTCGACAGTGGGACAGGTTGGTTGAGAGGGGTGGTGCCTTGTATCGCCAGGTGTTTCGCCCTGACGGTGCGGAAGTAGTTTATCAAGTGGTGGTGCCTGCTTCCCTAAGGGAAGAGGTGTTGACTAAGGTTCACCAGGAGCATGGCCATCAGGGTGTTGACAGGACATTGGAGCTCCTACGCCAGCGCTGTTATTGGCCGGGTATGTCCGCAGACGTGTCTAAGTGGTGTCAGGCCTGTGAGAGGTGCCAAGTTGCTAAGGATGTTCATCATCCCCCTTCTAGTTTTATGGGACACCTGTTGGCCTCACGGCCTAATGAGATTGTAGCCATTGACTATACTATATTAGAGCCCACCCAGAGTGGGCTAGAAAATGTACTGGTCATGACTGATGTTTTTAGCAAATACACACTTGCTGTTCCAACCCGTGACCAACGAGCCCCTACTGTAGCTCAGGCTTTGGTGGTGGAGTGGTTCTCTAAGTTTGGTGTCCCGGCCCGCATCCACTCTGACCAGGGCCGCAACTTCGAGAGCTCTCTTATCCAACAGCTGTGTTGCCTTTATAGCATTGAAAAGTCTTGCACCACACCATACCATCCGGCCGGAAACGGCCAATGCGAACGGTTCAATAGGACGCTCCATAACTTGTTGCGCACTCTGCCAGTGTCTCGGAAGAGGGACTGGAGTTCCTGTTTGCCACAGGTCCTGTTCTCTTATAATACTACCCCCCATCAGGCAACTGGTGAGTCACCGTTCTTTTTGATGTTTGGACAGGAGCCTAGACTACCAGTTGATTTTCTGTTGGGTAGAGTTCAGGATCCTGTGGGTGGAAACATCCATGAGTGGATCCAGGAGCACCAGACCCGCTTGCAGTTGGCCTTTGAAGGTGCTACAGAGAGGTTGCGGGTTGCCGCGGGACGTCGTAAGAATAACTATGATCGCCGGGTGAGAGCTCTACCCCTTAAGTTGGGCCAGTTAGTGTGGTTTCGCGATTTGACTGCACGGGGACGTCATAAGCTCCGTGACCTTTACAGTACTGTACAGTACCGAGTCCTTAAAGTGCCTAGAGAGGGAGGTTCAGTGTATACAATTGCACCAGTGGACGAACCGACCAAAGCCAGGCAAGTCAACCGTGCACTGTTGAAGGCTGTGGTTGTGGCTGAACCTTTGAGTGTGGTCGTTTCACCTGGTTCACCTCGTGTTGATCCGCCCGAGTCAGAGGACGAGTTGTCAGGGGATGATCTGTTGTTGGTGAGTCATGAGGCCCCTTTGGTAATGCCCACTCAGGTGTCTGTTACCCAAACCATTCCTCGGTTGCAACTCTCACCAACTTCCCTGGTACCTATTGGGCAAGCCCCGTTAGGGTCTATTTCTACCAGGACGGCAGAAGGACCCATTCCCTCTTCACCCCCTTTGCCTTCGTTTGTTCCAGCAGTTAGTGAGGTGGCCATACGTCGAACAGCGCGGTCAACTGCTGGCCAGCATTCCAATGTCTATCACCTGCCAAGACCGGTGGTGGCTGCGGATGATGCTTCTGATCCCCCACGCCCGGTGTCCAATGCAGTAATGGCTCTTTTTCGACCTTGGAGTTAGGATAGGGTACCTTTTGGCTTTCTTTATCCATCGTCGGGGCGACGATACAAAAGGTGGGGTAGATTGTGGTAGTGTGAGTTAACTCGTAATGAGCAGGCGTTCTTTTGGCCAATCACAGCTACAGCCCCCCCCCCATAATTACAGGGGGTAGTCTCCTTTACTGCCCTCTTGCTCGCTGGTGACGGGAGTGCGTCATACTTCCGGGTCACTCACTTTGTGTTGTGCTGCTGCGCGTCAGGTAAGGTAGCGGCTCTGCTGTCTGACTATTTTACTGTTATCAGCTACCAGTCGTTTACTATGTATTGAACGTCCGTAGGTCTCCGGTTGATGGGTCAATCCTCACCCCCGTCGTTCAACGCATTTAAAAGCGGATGTTACCGAAAGCTACCTTTACTGTTTTTACTCTTTTGAGCTGCTTCCTCTCGGGGTGATACAGAAGGCTGCGTGATCGGTATGTAGACTACATGGTATGGGATTTATTTGTTTTACATGGGGATAACTATTTTCTTCCATAAATAACAGGAACCGGGCTGTTTTGCCTGGACTGTTGTTTTGGCTGGACTGTTGTTTTGCCTGATGTAATGTAAATGTTTTGAACACTATAGGAGAAACGTTGCTCGAACTTTGCACGCCTGTCCTCCACAGCTGTTTGCCTAACGTGCATGCTTGGAACATTTATATGAGAAACGTTATTTGAACTCTGCACGCCTGTCCTCCACAGCTGTTTGCCTAACGTGCATGTTTGGAACATTTATATGAGAAACGTTATTTGAACTCTGCACGCCTGTCCTCCACAGCTGTTTGCCTAACGTGCATGTTTGGAACATTTATATGAGAAACGTTGCTCGAATTTTGCACGCCTGTCCTCCACAGCTGTTTGCCTAACGTGCATGTTTGGAACATTTATATTAATAATTATTTATGTATTAGCCTTCACGGCTCTTGGGTAACTACGGCCATACTGTCGATTGAGAGCCGTTTTATGTAGGCTGGTATTCCAATTGGAGTGAATGTAACTTAGTTGAGGGGGTGATGCTTTATAATTCTTATTTGGCTGATTAAGTGTTTAATTTATTTCTGTTATGTGCTTTCAATTAAGTCGAGTTGCCTTTTTGTTTTGTTTTCTTTACCGACTTGAGTTAAATTAATTTAGTTCAAGAGGTATTTATAGTGTTTGATTGTTTTATCATTACATTCGTTTCCCTTGGCCAAGGTCTTTTTGTGCTAATTATATATATTTGTTTTTTTCTTGGTTTATTGAGAAGTGTTTTTTTTCTTCCAAGTTCTAGTGTACTGCCGTTTGGAACCATTGTTGGTTCTGGCAGTTGTCTATTTTGTGATTGATTTATTTTGTTTTTCATATTATATTGATTTGATTTTCCCTCCTGTGAATGAATCCCCTTTGATTGTGTGTTTCTCTGTTTCAGTCGCTGAGTGCCGAAGGTGGTGGTGTTGGTGTCCGGGTGGTGGTGTCCCCTCTTCTGTTTTTGTGTTGTGGTTTTACCCTTTTTCCTTTGCTGTGTTCACTGTCGTGTTTTGTGTGATCACGTGGGTGATTTTTGCTTGGGATTTCCCTCTGCCTTCACGACTTCCTCTCCTCCACTGGTAAGCCTCAGCAGCAATTATAATTTCAGGCAATAATCCCCCCCCCCCCCCCCCTTGTTTTTGTTTTTATTATTATAATAAAGTTGCTCATTGTCAAAGTTGAACAGTCTCTGGCTGAATTGTATGCGTACCTGGGTGTCCTTAAGTATATTAATAGTTTTGCAACTAAGAAGTATATACCATCATTCTCTGGGTGAAAGTCCCAGGGTGGCGTAGTCTGCGTTTTTGGGGTAGGTTACACCTAGACTATAACCTCCTCAGTTTTGTCCGTACTCGTGCTGCCACATATACAACAAACTAAACACCAAATTACAAAAACATTATTATGTGAAAGTGAATAAAGTTGTGTGTGTGTTTTCAGTTATAAATATGTGCTGTGTAAATTAGCCTATATATACTTTTAGAAATTATATATAGCCTAACTTTAAAAAACAAACAATAACCCATATAGATGAATTATAATAATTGTATAATATTGAGCATTTACTTAATATACATTGTAACATTAGGCTACTTTACTCTAGCACAGTAGTCAGTTAAGCAATTCATTAATATCTTATATTAATATGTATGTAGCCTAGGCTACATCTAAAGGTAAGTCTGCTTTAAAAAATATATATATTACACTTCGACATGTACAGAATGTGCGCGTTAAGAAACATGTTCAAATGTGTCTTCTTAACATGTTAAAACTGTGCGTCGACTGAGCGTGTATGCCTGTTACACGACCAGAATGTGCGTGTCTACACATACAAAAGAAACACGTAAAAAATTGCTGCGTTGACGCGGAAAACAGTGCGTGTTGAAACGGTCTTAAGTCACGCGTTTCGTATAAAGAGATTTGGCCCCGGGCGCGTTCCATAGTAGAGCCCTAGTCCAATGACGTGCGAGGTCGAGGTCATGGCCATGACGCGTAGAAGACAAGCTTTAAACTTTTTTTTTTTTACATTTCCTATGTTTTTGCTGCTTTCCTTTTTAGTGATCAACAATGACAGGACGCCGTCTTCAACTCTATCTCTGCATGGACGCGACCAACTTTTTGGACTCATTTTCAGGAGGCTGTCTTCGTCTTCACAACTCTGAGGCAAACTGCAGGCGCTATGAACAAGGGCATGGGTAATGTAACGTTACGATTTAAAGAATATGCTTTTATTCAGCTGTATAAGGAAATGGATGCGTTAATAGATCCGAGCTTAAAACTGCACATTTTGTTTACACAGACTATCCTCGCCTCATAACGAAGCCGTGAGCTCTTATCTGCTTGGAGCGATTTCCGCGAGTCCAGATTTAACCGCTGATCATGACGAAATTGTGTGTAAGTAACTTCTAATGTGTTTCTCATTCCTTGTTTAATTTTACCGTGACTGTTTTTATTAATACCAGTCTCATGTAATTGTTTTCCAGCTGCCTGTAAGACGTATTATGAATCGACACGCCGGAGCTTCAGATACAAACAACCTGAACTTACATAGCAGGCGGAAACTGCGAAGTTTAGCTCGGAGTCGATCAAGAAGAAAAAGGGTAAGATTTATTATATTAGAGCCGTTTTTTGTCAATGTGAGTATTTTTCAGGTTGCTTATTGTCTTTATGGATTGTATTACAGTTGCTGGAAGCGAGAGTGTGCTGGATGAGGTGGACATTTGGAAGTGCGCGACCATTGAACTCATGTCTGATGAGGAAGACGGCTTTGTTGACGGGGTGTCTGGATGGATTGTACGGCCACCGCCCTCTCGCAGCCTGGAGCTCGACGAACTTTACATTACATTACGAGACATTACTGCTGCACTGTACATAGTTGTGTGTTTAACAATAAAGCTCTTTCTTTGAGTAAACCGCTGTGTTTTATAAATTAAGCCCTTTCTTTGAATGAACAGCTGTATGCTTATAAATGAAGCTCTTTCTTTGAATAAACGGCACGGTCCGTATAATTTTCCCATATATTCCTTGATGGTATGAATACTTCATAGCACAATAACATTAATATAAAACAAATTATTACAACATAAATTATATATTTATTATTATTATTGGGGTTTACATTTATAATGAGCCAGGGGGACCAATAATGATTGGTTTGCAGTGATCTGCCAACCAATCACGAGGGATTTTTCTTGTTAAAATGTAGTGGCTTCAGCCAATAGTGAGTGAGTAAATTCAAGTCTGGCCGTTGACTCTCTGGTTTCGCTGCTATTCATATGCTAATTAGAGGCGTCGCACCTCCGCGCGGTCTCTCAGCGGGGGGCTCTCCACCTACGTCATGGTTCGTTTACGACAATTTGTGGCACAGACGAACGCGACGTTCGCTGCCTCTAAATTGTCGAAAACTGCCGAAAATTAGGGAGATTTCCGGGAGTATACAGGCGTTTACAGGGTCGAAAATCCCACTTTTCATGCAGTGAATGATCTAAAAAACTTTTTTTCCAAATTTGTTTAAACTTTCTTTATATATCAATACATAATTAAAATGGAAGTACTCTGAAAAAGAAAGTATAAAAATGGAGTGTCTGTAGACCTCTCACGACTGTTTTAAAGACAGCTCATTATTTCCATTCACTCCACCTTCTCCCTTCTGGGCTCTTTCCAAAGCCACGCCCCCAAAACACATGAACGCGCCACGCCGACCGCGATCAGCTCAGCTGAAAGACGCATTATTTACCTGAGGCGAGCAGAGAAGAAGTGCATGTAGTGACATCATGTCAGAATCACATGTAATAAAAAATCTACATTTATCATTATGAATATAAACAAATTAGATGTCTTTTAGTACTCACTCTCAAGCTAGAATAACTATACTGGTAAAGTTTAAAATACACACACAACACAGTGTCTACGACACACACAGATACAAGATAAAAACATCAGTAAACATTGGTAGAGAATATAAAAACAAACCGCGGAAAAGGGGCGGAAATAAACGTGCAGGTAAAGTTCCCGGTGAACATGGTAAAAGAGTTTAGACAGAGGGTAGTAGCTAAAGTTAACTTAGTTCTAAAAAAAGTTCCTGGATGCGGTGTACTAGCTTTTACACATGCATTTTGTTATCTAAAGTTACATTTTGCAAAATTCAACACGACAGCGATCAACTTGAGCTAAGCATATTGAGTATTTATCATCTCTACTAATGGTTCGCTAAGTGTATAACATTGTAACTTTATGCTAAGTAATGTTATGTTAGCTATATTAGGCAGCTACGTGTGCTAGTGAGACATGCTTCATGAAAACATAAACCAAAAAAATGTATAATCAAAATGAAAGACTACCTGTCCAGCAGAAATACAGCCTCGTGAACTCCTCAAATCAAACGGCTGCGCGCATGTGGGCAGATCCTGTAGCAAAAGCGGCGGTAGCCATGGTAGCGAGAGAGAGTGAAAGTCGCCCAAGCCAATCACTTGTTTCGTCCCGAACGAAAATAATGAGCGGTGTTTATTGCAGATTAAAAAGTCTAGAGTCACTCGATGAGTACTTACATTTTAATTGTGTATTGACATATAAAGAAAGTTTAAACAAATTTGGACAAAAGTGTTTTAAATCATTCTTACCTACCCTACCTTTAATTCTACTAATTCCCGCAGATTTCGCACTCGCATCTGAAGTGCACACACACATACCGTAATAAAGCTCTTTTCCCAGCTTATTAATTGTCAAATACACTCAAAAATGTCTCAATGCCCATCTAACGTAAACACAGTCGTAACCAGCTCACAGGAACAGTGGGATCCATGCGTGCGTCAGGTCTTAAAGGGACATAAGTTATTTATTATTCAAACTACAAAAAGACAAACGATCACTAATGAGCACACATATTCTGAATGCCTTCGGCAGAATTCAAATGAGCCATTTTAATCTAGATAATTAGGTCCTAAAAAGGTCACGCTAGACGCAGACGCAAAGACGTTTGAATATGTGGATACGGTCCTCCTTCCGCTCATTTGTAAACTCTGACTCGGCACTTCCGCCTGCGTCTAGCGTGACCTCAACGTAATTGCGTTTTACGTGACGTCACGAGCGTGCATCACTGAACAGAGCAAGGCGAGCATTTGTGCTTATAAAACTTAAACTTTATTTCTTTTTTAAAGAATGACCGATCGTTTCGCTAGATAAGACCCTTATTGATCGTCTGGTACCGTTTGATGTGGTTTTACTGGTTTGATGTGGTTTAAAGCCCTTTTGAAGCTGTACTGAACCTCTCAATTGGACCTTGAACCGTTTGGAGGCTATTGACTTCCATTATATGGACAAAGATCCTGAAATGTTTTCAACAAAAATGAATAAAAAAAATAAACATTTTTGAAATTCAAAAAAGTGATTAGTGGTTCAGAATGACTGCTTAAAGCAAAAATGAAAATGCTGTCATATTTACTCACCCTCAAGTTGTTCCAAACATGTATACATTTCTTTGTTATGTTGAACACATAGGACGATTACTATGGAAGTCAATGGTGCCCCCGAAGCAGCCTGAGTACAAACTTTCTTCAAAATTATTTATTTTGTGTTCAGCAGAAGAAAAAAAAACTCATACAGGTTTGAAACATCATGAGGGAGAGTAAATGATGACAGAATTTTCATTTTGGGTGAACTATCCCTTTAAAGTGCACCAAATAGGCTACTAAAGAGTTCTTAAGAAATAAATAAAATAATCAAATGTAAAATAATATAAAATGTGTGAATGAGTGTCCCTTATTTTGCCACACTGAAGGTGGCAACCCTAGGGTCATAGAATTTCCAAAACTGCAGCTCTTAGAAGTCGTAATACGCAGACAGCCCCAGGCAAAAATAAGTATACAGTGTATATGTACCTATGCCCAGACTACATCACTGCTCTGCAGACAACATACATGGCCTCAAAGTATTACAGCAACTTTAGAAGTATTATACAGGAAGTATGTTGCTGTGGGTGAGAAGTTGTGGTTGGTTGGTTGTGTAGTATATTGTCTCTTCTATGTTTTTCTCTGCCGCTCTCTCTCTCCCTCTCTTAGTTTCCCTTTTGAGGGTGACACGCTGAGACAAGAGGAAAGGAGCTAGCCAAATGGGGAGGAGAACTCATAATCAGGATGTTTTTAAGTGGGGCGTTTCCAGTTTCTCACTGGGGAGGTCACCAAATTTACCTTTAAATATCTGGGATGACAAGAGTTACATTAGAGGCTGCTTCGCAAACCACCTGAAGGCCATCTCCAATCCAAAAGTCTTGCTGATATTGCCTTTGATTGAAGAACTTTGAACAGACCACGAAGGAGTCTTCTGCCCCAGGTCGTAAGTATTTTAAAATGCTTATAACTTCTACACATTCTCACTCCCAACTCGTCAAATATTGACGCGTAGTCAGGACAAGATGTGAATAAGTTCTTGACCTTTAACAGCTTTAACAAATCAGTTAACTTGACCTTTAACAAATAAGGTGTTTAATGGAAACCAAATTATGTTGCAGTCACCGTTATGTGGGCCATACGATTTTCTCAGCACCTGGCTTTTATGATACTTATTCCCACCGCTTCTTAATTCTACTTAAAAATATTCTGACAAGATTGTGTGTTGATAACTTGGGTCAGATTCAATTTCCTTTGCTTTACTAATAATAAATAAGGTGAAGGTGTCAAGTTACACGCTGTAATACAATTTTGACATCCAAAACACCACATTCAAAAATGTGTAAAACCACTGATGAGTAAGTTCATCAGTGTTTTCTGAGAATGAACCTTTCTTTTAAATGACTTGAATAACAGCAGAAGAGAGTTCAGGTGACTGACTGTCTCATTCTTATGTCTCGTCCTGCTAGAAGTGGAGAGATACAGTTTTGGCATACAGTTTTGATGTAATACTGTGTCTGTATGGTAGACTCTATTACAGACTCGATAAAAGCAGCAGTATTTATACTTCATTAACTCTCTACTGAAGTTCACAACAGAGTTATAGAAATATAAATAACTCCCAGATATAGAAAAGGCAAGGCAAGTTTATTTTTATAGCACATTGCATACACAAGTGTTTTACATAGAAAAGGAATTCAAATAGTCATAACATAATCACAACATAAGAAGTAAAAAATATCATGCATAAGAAATAAAAATAACAATAAAAGCAAAGAGTCCTGAATCCCGAAATCCGGGGCGCCCCTATATGAATATAAGAGTCAGAGAGCTTTGGTTTGTGAGAGACAATAGTAGTCTCCCGTCTTCCTTGTGACCACACTGTCTGTCACACTGTCAGAATCCTAGCATCAGTGTTCTAAGAACTCATTGCTACAATAAAGTGTTCATAAATGCATATAGTTTGTTTGCTTTTGAATGTAGATGAGTGAAGTGTAAGGTTTGAAAAATAGGACTAAATAGCTTTATATCAAAATAATGATTTATAACTAATTCACACATAATCTTTGAGTGACATGCATGTGCTAAAAGCTTAGAGATGTTTATCCCCAGCAGCAGAAACTGCCACCGATTTATATACATTTTACAGCACAGCTCTCCCTTATATGATAGTCTTTAGTCTTATTTTCACTTTAAATAAAATGCTACCATTTTGACTCTTCTACTATCCACTGACAATTTGGCCAGAGGGCAAGGTTTCATTTTAGCTATACAGTTACATTATGTTCTTGCTCTGTGCATGCAATAAATACACGTTCACTAAATGAGCAAGGTTTTCTATCGTATCTGCTCATGGTATGATCCGTTTTAGTGGTGGCCAAATGACAATTTAATATCAGTCAGAGCTAGAAATATATATAAATTGTATATAAACTTGTACATTTTACATAATGAATCAGACTTCATATTTCTTCCATGAATTGTTTACTTTGTTTATAGCAAGTGAGGGTCCTAAAAGAAGTGAATATTCAATTATGAAACGAAACCTGGAACATGTACAGCCAGTTTACTGCAGTAGACACAGACAGGATGGATGAATGCCTCTGTTTCGCTCCTCTACAGTAACAACAGTGTGCAACACTAGCTAATGTAGGGCCCTATAAAATCTGTTTTATTTTTTCCCAAATTCCGTTTTTTTTTTTCATTTTAAGTTTTGCTAATTCCTGTTTTATTTTTGGGAATTTTTTTTTTTTTTTTACCCTTAACTGTTGTTTTAGTCGTAAAAAGAGTGTGCTTTTAATGTTAATATAATAGAACATAAAACATAAAATAGGAATGACCTTACATTTATTGAGGTAACAAACATCACATTTACTCAGAGTGCCGTAATTGTCCTGAAAAGTACTAACTACTTCAAGTAACAACAAAATATTAGTGTTGTCAATTGATTAAAAAAAACGTCATTAATCAATTTTTTTTTCTGTAATTAATCATGATTAATTGCTAATTGTAGTAATTTGTCATGCCTGTCTTGTGTTGCACATGTGGTGGTTTATTTTCCGTCCTTGTCTAGTTCCCACCCTCCTTGTTATCATCTTATTGGTTTAATTTGCCCCACCTGTGTTCCCTAATTCCTGCCTCATTTGTCCCCTTTAAATAGTTCCCTTGTGTTCTCAGTCCTTGTGGTTACGTTATGTCTACGACTCCCTTCCCTGTGTTCCGCTCCCTGACTTAGGTTTGTTGTTTTGTTCATTTATGTTTTGATATTTGTTATGTTTTCCCCCTTGTGGGTTTTTTGTTTTTGTTTATGTTTATTTTTATAATAAATTCATCCGTTTCATGCAATTGAGTCCTCACCTCAGTTTCCTCAGTCTTCCCGTGACAATTTCAGTTACTCTCCAAATAAATGTAGAAACAACTTAAAGACAGCTTATTTTAAATGTGTGTTGTAATAGCATCTTTTTATGAATGAAGGCTAGTATCACTGACACTACTGTCTCTATGAAACATTAGTGACATTACATTACAGTATCAGTAGCCGCGTTTCCATTACCCTTCAAATTGCGCAAATTGAAATTGCGAATTGAAAATACGCCCAATGGAAACGCGTCAATTTCGCAAAAACTCCCATATATCGCAAAAAGGTTTTTACGCTCGCATGAGGTGGTTTTTCAGGCAATTCGAAAAAGGAAATTTTCGCAAAACTGCAATGGAAACAGTTTTTTCGCATTTACAGGTCACCTGGTACAGTCATGCATTGCCCCCACATAGGGCCTACATATTCTTTTTTTTCCACTCAAGTATGTCTAATAACGAGATCTTATGTCGTTAAAACAACATATATTTTCTCCTAATAAGGAAAGAGGCGTAACTTTATAATGACGGACCCCGGTGCATCCACAAATATCATAACTATCTATAGGCCTACTGTAATTAAGACATATATTTAAGACATGTATTAAAACAGAAAGACGCTACAGTTTCAGCCTTGCACAAAGACTGAGGAAACAGGCCAGCACGTCAATACATTCCCGACGATCTTGGTTTGCTTCTTATTTATTAAATATACAGCCAAATAGCTGATTAAACATTGATCAAAATTAAAATACAATTTATACAAAACTTTTTAAATTAAGGCTTTCTAGAAAACACAATTTAATGAAATGCTCAATCCATGTCCCTGGACATATGCGCATCTGATTATGTGCTTTACTCATGCTGCTCACTTTTCATAATCAACATATGAGATTACAAGATTAAAATATTTAGACATAGCCTAACTATACAGATAGGCTAAGTGCAAGACGTAATTATAAACAGTAAACTCTCTACTTTTATTTGTGTACACTCAATAACAGCAAAGGCCGTGGACTCTGCACGGATTATTATGCACTCCACTCCAAACGCTGTCTTCATTTCAAAAATATATTTTGTTTATTAAACGAAAAGTTTTTCATTTCAAAAGCATTTCTAAATTCAGTTTATATTTACAACAAACGAAATTCCGAGCCAAAATAACGAAGTGGTAAAAAAATATTTGAGTAAATTCAAACTTTTCGCTCGTCTCTGTGGCAATGCGTCACAATAACCTGGTGTATGTAAAAGTCAATCATTCTTTATAGATGATGGTATGTTTGGACAGAAGACGAGTTCTTTATTAAACTCATAAAAAACAATAGAATAAAAAATGCGACAATTTATCATAACACCTCATGTGTGCCGCTCAAGCTATAAGGTGCTTTCCTTGCCATCAGTGCTTGGATAACACACACGTCTCATTAATAATAATGGCGTGCGGTGGCTGGGATATACATAAACCTAACAACATAAGTGAATGATTTATCACGAGAGGAAAAAAATGGTTTTAGTCGCATAACATCAGTTAATGGAAACGCCGTCATTTCGCAATATTTTTTTATCGACTTTTAGAAAATATCGCAAAAGTTTTGCGCAAATCTGTAATGGAAACGCGGCTACTGAAAGCTGCCAATTTAGGTCCTAGGTCATTGAGTGACTTATATACAAGTAATAGTACTTTAAAATCGATCCTAAATGTAACTGGAAGCCAGTGTAAAGACCTGAGAACTGGTGTTATATGGTCATATTTTCTGGTTCTGCTCAGGATCCTGGCAGCAGCGTTCTGTATGAGCTGCAGCTTTCTAATGGTCTTTTTGGGAAGGCCAGTGAGAAGACCATTACAATAATCCACCCTGCTGTTGATAAAAGCATGAACGAGTTTCTGTCTTGCCTGGAAACAAAGCATCTAATTCTTGCAATATTTTTGAGATGATAGTATGCTGATTTAGTTATTGCTTTGACATGACAACTGATACTCAGGTCTGACTCCAAAATCACAACAAGATTCCTGACTTGATTTTTTGATTTTAGACCTTTAGCCTCAAGATATGCATTCACCTTGAGAATTTCATCTTTGTTTCCATTTTTTTTTTTTTTTTTTCATCTTTGTTTCCAAATGTAGTGATTTCAGTTTTGTCTTTGTTTAAATGAAGAAAGTTTTGGCACATCCAACTGTTAACTTCTTCAATGTATTTGCACAGAGAGTCAATGGGGCTGTAGTCATTAGGTGATAGGGCTAAGTAGATCTGGGTGTCGTCAGCATAGCTGTGGTAAGCCATTTTGTTATTTTTCATTATTTGGCTCAGCGGGAGCATATACAGGTTGAATAGTAGTAGTGCAAGAATTGACCCTTGTGGGACTCCGCATGTCATGGATGTCCACTCAGACTTATGGTCACCTATACTCACATAATAACCTCTCCCTTCTAAGTATGACCTGAACCATTTGAGGACCATTCTAGAAAGCCCAACCCAATTTTCTAGCCTGTCAAGAAGTATGTTGTGGTCAACAGTGTCGAATGCAGCACTGAGGTCGAGTAGTACCAGAATCAGTCATAGTAACTTTCTGAGGTTGTGGTCTGATCTGACTCACCTCAGAGCAACTCAAGGATGTGCTGATCGCATTTCTGATATTATTGATTTTTTCTCGGAGATGAAGAAAGTAAACTCACTACATTTGCTGTCTGAGAGCATTTCATTGGGAATGTGACTCGGGGGGTTTGTTAGTCTCTCTACAGTAGCAAAAAGAGTGCGCGTGTTGTTTATGTTTCTGTTTATAATATTTGAAAAGAAGGTCTGTCTAGCTTTGCCTAGTTCCACATTGAAAGCACGAAGACTGTCTTTATAGATCTTATAATGGACTACAAGTTTTGTCTTTCGCCACATGCGTTCCGATTTCCTGCATTGTCTTTTCATTAATTGCACTGCTGTTGAGTTTCTCCAGGGTGCTTTTTGTTTGCCACTCTTTTTCCTGGCTTTTACAGGAGCAATATCATCAATTACACCCTTAACTTTTGAGTTAAAAGAGTCAAGGAGAAAATCAACAGAGTCTGCAGATATGCTTGGTGTTAGAGATATAGCCTTCATAAACAGCACACTAGTGTTCTCATTTAAGCATCTCTTTTTGATAGAGACAGATCTAGTTTCAATGGCAGGAGAGATTGATATATCAAAGAAAATACAGAAATGATCAGACAGTGCCACATCCTTAATAACTATTGATGAAATATTTAGACCCTTACTGATAAGTAAATCTAGAGTGTGTCCACGATCATGTGTGGGTCGGTGTACATGTTGTGTCAAATCAAAAGTGTTAAGTACAGTCATGAGATCTTTTGTTGTACTGGATTCAGCATTGTCAATGTGAATGTTAAAATCCCCAGCAATAGCAAAACAGTCATACTCAGATGAGATTGCTGATAACAGCTCTGTAAAGTCATCAATAAAAGCTGGGCAATATTTTGGAGGCCTGTAAATAATGATAAGCAGGATGTGTGGTGCACCTTTTAGCACAATGGCCAGATATTCTAGAGACAAATAGTCACCAAATGATACTTGCTTACATTGATAGACATCTTTAAAAAGAGCTAAACCAAGATTAGGTTCAATGGGTTCTTACAGACATCTTTATCCTCCCTCTCAGAAACATCAAGGATCATGCACATTACATCTCCCACCCAGATGCAGTTTTCCTCAATAATTTCAAGACTGCAGGATTACGTGCTATTACATAATTATATGCACTGACTTTTATATTAACACATTTCAGTCTGTGACTGCTGTGTAGACTTTTTTTCTTACAACAGATCATCTAAATTAATTTTACATTGTAAATGAGTTACAAGATTCTGTGGAAGACTTTATTGTACTGAGTTAAGAGCAAAGAACAGACCACAGAGAGTTATTATAAAAGCACAGAGTGCTGATGTTTATGCAGCATTCGGGCTACAGGGGATAGGGTCAAGGTTAGACTGAAACCCCCCCCCAAGCATCTCTGCAGTTTCCTATCTCACAGGTGATTTACTGGAAACAGAGCTGACCATGATTGTCTCCTGATTGGCTGACATCCCTCTGCATAGCACCAGTATAATCTTGTGGCAGGCAGCGAGGCTGAGGGACCGTGAGAGCGGGACAAGGCCGCGCTCATCAGGTGGAATGGCGCCAGCTGCGCGCTGCAGCGGTCTCGTGGCTCACGGACGAGTGACGGGAGTATAAAGGAGGAGCGACGACAGTGAAGGACGAGAGAGGACCAGGGGTCCGTTCTTCGTTCCTCGCTTAATACATCTGAGATGATCTGACAGATCCCAGATCTTTTAATCGTGATAACTGATGTCTGGCTAATTTGGTTCTTCAAACGCATTTGCGGATTGGATTTAAATATCTGGATTAAATGATCTAAGATCACTGCGCGTTCTTGTTTTCCCTGAAGAGGGCAGATGCATCGACACTCGAAACCATGATCAGCAATGCAGCGATTGGCCGGCGTCAAGAGAGCAACGTAATGACATCATATAATTAAAAAAGCCACCTGGCAAAAAACTTGGCAAATTACACCAAAAAAAAACCCACGAATATCTGAACCTTTATAAGGAAACAGCCAAATGACCAAACCAACATAAAAGTTATAATCGATCAATGATAAATGTTTTTTTTTTTTACATGATTACCAATTATTTATATTCACGATTTTATACAGTATTTGTTCACCCTTTACATTTTGATTTCAATGTTGTAATTGAATTTGAAGCAGATTAGTAACGTGACAGTATTAAAGTTTCTTAAGGGTCAAGATCAAATTATCTTCATCTCCTGCGCTGCATCAAGCCATCCCATAATATCCGTCATCACTTAAATTAATGCACGGCTCAGATTAACTGTACAACATGTGTGCAAACTTCCAATAAAATGATAAAGTAATTATTCCATCACAAATAAAAAAGTATTATACACAACATTATAATATTATATACATTCTCATATACATATACAATTTAAAATTTGTATATTATTACTATTATTTAAAATGATTATTATGGCCCCTGGTTCAGTAAAGAACTCTTGTAATAAAGTAGCAGTGGCTGGGACAGATTTTAAGTATCACCTCAAGATGCAATCTAATCCTGTTTACATGAAATAATCCTGCTCCTGAGCAGGTTTAAGCTCACGGAGCTGTTGCTATGACAGCAAGTCCAGGATGAGCGTCGAAGAACCAAACAATCCAAGATGATGTCAAATCGTCAACAATCAAATCCAGCTAACTGAGTTAGCCAGGTATGAAGAACGGACCCCTGGCCTGGATTTTGCGTTGTGTTTTATTTACGTTTTGTTTTTGTATGTATGCGGCGGCAGTCCCTCACGGACGACTGCCGCCTACATACAAAAACAAAACGTAAATAAAACACAACGCAAAATCCAGGCCTGGTCCTCTCTCGTCCTTCACTGTCGTCGCTCCTCCTTTATACTCCCGTCACTCGTCCGTGAGCCACGAGACCGCTGCAGCGCGCAGCTGGCGCCCATCCACACTGATGAGCGCGGCCTCGTCCCGCATTCACGGTCCCTCAGCCTCGCTGCCCGCCACAAATCTTATTTAAGGCACAACATTATGTACCGTTACAGCAACACACATACTGTGTAGTAAGTGTAACAGTCTTCTCTTCATTTCCATTATATAGACATCCATTATAGAGTGACAGCAAAGGACATTTATTCAGGAGGTCAAGAGACTTGGGACAACTTTCAGGTTTGACTTAATTACATTTGCATTAATTCATTTATCAGACAACAGTATTTTTTTACATTTTGGTAGCACTTTAGAATACTGTTCCATCATTAGTGAATAACTACATATTAGCATTCTAGTAATTAACATGATTAACAAATTAGTAAGTAATAGTGTTTAAGTGAATGTGGTAGTTCACTTTTAGCTAATCAGTAACATCTATTTTTTTTTTTTCATACCTCTCAGAGGACTAATAAGAGCTACTACATACAGGTTCATATTTAATGTGAATAATGGATAATGTTTAATTAATTCAGATCATGGTAACACACCAGTAAAGACTTGAGTCCTTCAGAAGGAATGACTAATTATTTGGATCAGTATTCTAAAGGGAAACGCATGATAACACTAAAGACTGAAATCATTGTACTATTTTTAGGTTTTTGTAATTAAAGAATAGTAATAAATATTTACCTGCTTTAAAAACCAGGAAAGATACGTGAGGATTTGAGAAAACGAGAGATTGCATTCCAGTGAATTATCAATGGGATATATAGTAAATTAAATTGGGAGAGCAGAGAACAAATACACAGTATATTGTCACGGGATGACTGAGGAAACTGAGGTGAGGACTCAATTGCAGGAAACGGATGAATTTATTATAAAAATAAACATAAACACAAACAAAAACAAAAACAAAAAACCCACAAGGGGGAAAACATAACAAATATCAAAACATAAATGAACAAAACAACAAAACTAAGTCAGGTTTGGGAAGGGAGTCGTAGACATAACGTAACCACAAGGACTGAGAACACAAGGGAACTATTTAAAGGGGACTAATGAGGCAGGAATTAGGGAACACAGGTGGGGCAAATTAAACCAATAACAAGATAACAAGGAGGGTGGGAACTAGACAAGGACGGAAAATAACAAACCACCACATGTCCAACACAAGACAGGACAGGCATGACATAGTATGAAAAAAGACAACATATGTTACAGTGGAATACAAAGGGGAAAACATTTCTGGCTGAGCAGGTACGTCTGTAAGGGCACCCTGTTTGTGTCTACATTAATTGCTTAAATTTATAAAATGAGCATGCAATAGCACAAAGAAGCCTTAATGAATACTATCATAATAAATATGTTAATAATAAAGATGTTCATTAAATTAGGCTCAATGAAGATGTATAATGAAATTAGAAAATATTTAAGAGATTGTTAAATTTAGTTTTATTCATATGTTCCCTTATATTTTGTTCTAATGTCACAAGTGATAATCTTTACTGGGTTTCACAAGATTCTTTGGTATTTTTGTAGTGTGGGTTTGGTGAAGTGTAATAAAATAATAAAGTAACTTTTTTTCACATTCAAAGCACATTGTATAAGTAAAGTTTTATATTATAATAATACACATTGTTTATTGTAAAGTTACTCTATTCTTCTCCCTATTCACCAGCCACTCACTTTTTCCATGTGTTGTAAATCTGACAGGCTTTGGGTCAGTGTATATTTTGGCCATTTGATTTTCCTTATAGAAACGGGTATTAAAAAACAAAAAACGGCTCCTTTTTCGTTTTAAAAACAAAACGAAAAACAAGAAATCAGCTTGATTTTTCGTTTTTTTGTTCAGAGGTGGAAAATTAATAAACGGCTTGAATATTCAATTTCTAGACGTGGGCGGGAATTATACGCCCCTTTCTGCTGATTGGTCGGCCGAAGATCAAACTGTTCCGTCATCAGTTCTTCCTCAGTTCCGCACAGCAGAATAAAAGTCCTGCGTTGTTACCGCGTTTATTGCAGCTTAATTTAATCTTTTATTCATCAAACAACCAGACTAACAAATGGCTCGACACAACATGTACCGGGCAGAGCCTATACAGGGCTTTCTTCTGTGTAGATAGAAATTCACATAGTCCTACACTTCGCATCAGCTGGGCATGGCAGGCTAGGTCTATATGACGGCTGTACACCCCGGTTGCCCAGTGTTTAAAAGATAATAACAATTAATATATAAATTAATATAATTAGCTGTAAATTAAATATTTTAAACACTAATACAAAAAGGAAAAAAATAATGCATTGACTTGTAACGTTCACACAAGAACTGTCATTCTGACTGACAACCGGAGAACAACAGTTCACACAGTTCCAATAGCCTAAGTTGCGATGAGTTCAATAAACTAAAGCAGATAAACACGCCAACAGTCAAGCGCAGACCAGTAGGCCTAGTGAAGTGTTCAGGAAATACGCAGCTGTTATAGCTACCTTTTGTTTTTGAGTTTATCTTGTTAATAGTGAGTGTTAATTGATGTCAAGCAAAACGGTGTGTGTTATTTTCTCTGCCAAGTAAACTTCCAAAGCACATCATGTGCGTTCTCTCCGCGCTGTCCTGTGTGTCCCGCAGCTTCCACACAGATTGTGAGAGTTGGTCATCCAAACAAAACAGGCCAAAGAAGTGTATGGGAGATGCGAGGTAGCCTACATTCATTTAAGAAATAAACACTTACAATAGGCTAGCCTATGTCGCGTATAACCATAAGTGGATTTTAAATTTACAAGGACCCCATAGCCTAATTATAACAGTGATTCAGCCCAAAATGAATGTGGGTGGGGCAATGAACACTTTTTTTTGTGTGTGTGTGTCTGTGCAAATGGCCTCCATCCTATGATTTTTGTATTAATAGCCTGTAACTTTTATAATCGACCATCGCTATTTGCCAGAAAATAAGTTGCACCTGAGTGTCACACCTGGTCATGTTGAGAGAGACACGCGCGTTGCATCGTTGTTAAAACTGCACTTTATTATTAGCCTACATTCAGAATTAGTCATAGGCTACCAGTAAATAAAATAGCTACAACAACACCACAGGCTATGCGCATTCTACTTGCCCAACAGACCAATTGTAACCATTGACCATTGTACAAAAGACCAATTCAATAAAGCAGAATATTTTTAAATGTTTAGCTGTCTGTGTTTTATTTTGATAATAATGTGAGGCGCCGGCACCAAATTAGTTTTTTTCCTCAGCAGGGGAAATAACTTATACTGTCATCATCATAGGCTAAAGATGAGTAGGAAATCATAATCATCATCGAAACAGTTAAATGTATAATTTTATTTGGGCACATTTAAAATGACTACATTGTCATGCCTTTGAAAAATAAATAAAACAGGATGCGCTGCGTGCGCCTCGGTCTCCTTGAACATCTGGCGCACACCACAAACATGAAACAAAATAGCCTACAGCGAACGAGTCTACTTTTAAAAGTCAACACTTCGATTATTTGATGTTAAATGCATTATTTAGTCACTTTGGAATAAATCACAGCATGTTTAATGATAATAAAAAACGTGACATGAGCGTGGCATGGTTGTTGGTGCCAGACGGGCCGGTCTGAGTATTTCACATTCTGCTCAGTTACTGGGATTTTCACGCACAACCATTTCTAGGGTTTACAAAGAATGGTGTTAAAAGGGAATAGAGGTCAGTTATTTTTGATGATAGAGGTCAGAGGAGAATGGGCCGACTGATTCAAGCTGATAGAAGAGCAACTTTGACTGAAATAACCACTCGTTACAACTGAGGTATGCAGCAAAGCATTTGTGAAGCCACAACACGCACAACCTTGAGGCGGATGGGCTACAACAGCAGAAGACCCCACCGGGTACCACTCATCTCCACTACAAATAGGAAAAAGAGGCTACAATTTGCACCAGCTCACCAAAATTGGACAGTTGAAGACTGGAAAAATGTTGCCTGATCTGATGAGTCTGGATTTCTGTTGAGACATTCAGATGGTAGAGTCAGAATTTGGTGTAAACAGAATGAGAACATGGATCCATCATGCCTTGTTACCACTGTGCAGGCTGGTGGTGGTGTAATGGTGTGGGGGATGTTTTCTTGGCACACTGTAGGCCCCTTAGTGCCAATTGGGCATGGTTTAAATGCCACGGCCTACCTGAGCATTGTTTCTGACCATGTCCATCCCTTAATGACCACCATGTACCCATCCTCTGATGGCTACTTCCAGCAGGATAATGCACCATGTCACAAAGCTCCAATCATTTCAAATTGGTTTCTTGAACATGACAATGAGTTCACTGTACTAAAATGGCCCCCACAGTCACCAGATCTCAACCCAATAGAGCATCTTTGGGATGTGGTGGAACGGGAGCTTCGTGCCCTGGATGTGCATCCCACAAATCTCCATCAACTGCAAGATGCTATCCTATCAATATGGGCCAACATTTCTAAAGAATGCTTTAAGCACCTTGTTGAATCAATGCCACGTAGAATTAAGGCAGTTCTGAAGGCGAGAGGGGGTCAAACACAGTATTAGTATGGTGTTCCTAATAATCCTTTAGGTGAGTGTATATACTCTTTAAAATACAATGTTGTGATGCTCTGTGTTAAGGCTGCATGTAACTGCTGGTGTAGGTTTCTACTACTTTGTACAGCCAAATAAGTAGTCAGTTGGGTTAGAACTGACTCTCCCTCATTGTCTGCAGTACATCCAACATCCTTTGACCATGTGAAGGCAGTATCATTCAACAGGTGTCACTCCACCCAACCGAAAGCATTTCAAGTTGACATTTGATGGCATATGATGCCAGGTTCAGGTGCATTTTACTGCATTACCCGAGACATTAGTCATTGGTTATCAAAATGCCAATGACTTCAAATAAGAGCTGGAACTGAGTACATGGGCTTAACACCAAAAGCAGTTTTGGGTGATGAAATACTGATGCATTTTTTTTCTTTGCAGGTTACCTGGAAAAGGGTGCCTATTTTTTTTTGTGAGTATCATATATTTCTGAGAGACTGCACCAAGTAAACTGGAAAAAGGGTGTGAGACAACAGCTTTTCATTCCTGTAGAATCCTGTTGACAGAATCACATCAAAACGTCAGATAGTAAAGTAAATGTCACATTTATAATAAATGGTCCTAAGCTCAACCCCCTTTTGTCCTCACACTCTGATGGACAGTTTATAAAGAGGATCAGACTGCATGAGCTTCTTCCCTTTCTCCCAGCCATTAACTTTCTCTGCACTGGAATTTCATTTCTTTATACTTTAGTTATAACTAATTCAATTCTATTTGTTTTTAGTTACTTTGTATCACTATTAAATACTGACAAATGTTTAATGTTCTAATGTAACAGAATATCCTGAATAATGGGTGCCCGGCTTACAGTTACAGTCATCAATCAGACTCCTTATACCTGGCACTTTGCCACCCAGAGCAGAGGGGTAAGAACTTTTGGAGTATTCACTACACAAAATTATTTATGCAATTCTATACTCTAAATTCTTCTCCGTATATCTGTTTTTTTTTTTTTTTTTTTCAAAGTTAGCATATCCTCTGATTATCCATATAATAACTGAGAGCATTAAATAATATCTCACAAAAAATATTCAGTCCGTTCTTTACGTGTTATTTTATTCACTGCTTTTCTGATGGAAACTGATGTATAATTCTGCTCCCCAGTTTACACGGATCGATGCTGGCAGCACAACATCCTATCAGGAGGCCTATTATACTAATTGCTACATCTGCTTCAAATATGAAAATCACAGATCTGATAGTTTTATGTACAAGTTTGACACCAGCAACAAGGACTACTGGTGGGAAATCACTTTTACCTTAAAGGAAACAAACGACCGTTCCCAGATTCAGTTGCACTGCACCTCTGACGGTGGCACTCGTTACTGTCCCAACTACAGTAAGTTCCTGCAAACATATCAGTTCTGCACTACACTATACAGTCAATAGTATTTGCACCCCTGACCATCTCACCCATATGTACTCGTGTCCCATTTCAGATTTATTTGCATTATTCTACTTTGCTATTTTAATAAGCTCCACTCTTCTGGGAAGGCTTTTATGGGATTCATTTTTATGCCAAAAGTGTAGTTATAGATTAAAAAATAATGTTTTTTTTTTTTTGCATTCCAAGTAATATGTTGCCCACAACCCATTGCGAGTTTAACTACAATTACAACTGAAAAACATAGATAAAAACTACAATTATGACGGATGTGCGAGTCCTACAACTAAGTAGAGGTTTAGATAAAGGAGTCTGAGTGAATAATTAGCTGGACAGAGAGAGTGAATTGTTGAGTTGAAATTGCTCAGCAGCAATTATAATTGCTGCTGAGGCTTACCAGTGGAGGAGAGGAAGTCGTGAAGGCAGAGGGAAATCCCAAGCAAAAAAATCGCCCACGTGATCACACAAAAGGGAAAAAAAAGAAACACGACAGTGAACACAGCAAAGGAAAAAGGGTAAAACCACAACACAAAAACAGAAGAGGGGACACCACCACCACCACCTTCGGCACTCAGCGACTGAAACAGAGAAACACACAATCAAAGGGGATTCATTCACAGGAGGGAAAATCAAATCAATATAATATGAAAAACAAAATAAATCAATCACAAAATAGACAACTGCCAGAACCAACAATGGTTCCAAACGGCAGTACACTAGAACTTGGGGGAAAAAAAACACTTCTCAATAAACCAAGAAAAAAACAAATATATATAATTAGCACAAAAAGACCTTGGCCAAGGGAAACGAATGTAATGATAAAACACTCAAACACTATAAATACCTCTTGAACTAAATTAATTTAACTCAAGTCGGTAAAGAAAACAAAACAAAAAGGCAACTCGACTTAATTGAAAGCACATAACAGAAAGAAATTAAACACTTAATCAGCCAAATAAGAATTATAAAGCATCACCCCCTCAACTAAGTTACATTCACTCCAATTGGAATACCAGCCTACATAAAACGGCTCTCAATCGACAGTATGGCCGTAGTTACCCAAGAGCCGTGAAGGCTAATACATAAATAATTATTAATATAAATGTTCCAAACATGCACGTTAGGCAAACAGCTGTGGAGGACAGGCGTGCAAAGTTCGAGCAACGTTTCTCCTATAGTGTTCAAAACATTTACATTACATCAGGCAAAACAACAGTCCAGGCAAAACAGCAGCTAGTCAATAAATACTCTGCGGTTGAAGTCAGTCTCCAGTTGAACCAGCCCGGTTCCTGTTATTTACGAAAGAAAATAGTTATCCCCATGTAAAACAAATAAATCCCATACCATGTAGTCTACATACCGATCACGCAGCCTTCTGTATCACCCGAGAGGAAGCAGCTCAAAAGAGTAAAAACAGTAAAGGTAGCTTTCGGTAACATCCGCTTTTAAATGCGTTGAACGACGGGGTGGAGGATTGACCCATCAACCGGAGACCTACGGACGTTCAATACATAGTAAACGACCGGTAGCTGATAACAGTAAAATAGTCAGACAGCAGAGCCGCTACCTTACCTGACGCGCAGCAGCACAACACAAAGTGAGTGACCCGGAAGTATGAGCACTCCCGTCACCAGCGAGCAAGAGGGCAGTAAAGGAGACTACCCCCTGTACTTATGGGGGGGGGCTGTAGCTGTGATTGGCCAAAAGAACGCCTGCTCATTACGAGTTAACTCACACTACCACATATTCATTCATTATTCAATGGTATACTAAAAATCCATGTGAAAAAAATGACTTCTCACTGTTCTCAGGTCAAATATTTATATGCGATTAATTTCGATTAATTAATTACAAAGCCTCTAATTAATTAGATTAATTTTTTTAATCGAGTCCCGGCCCTAATATATATATATATATATATATATATATATTTGATATATATTTTTGCAATATAGGGCTGTCAAGCAATTCATTTTTTTTACCCAATTAATTACACATGCTGATTAATTTAATTAATCGTAAATAAAGCAAGCGAGATATTCATTCAACTGATTCATTGAAATGGCTGATTCATTTAGAAACTAAGCATTCATCTTTATGAATGGGTCACTTAATCATTGGCTCACTCAATAAAATAAAATAAAAAAACACAGCTGTGTTGCTCTGAGAATCATAACAGTTCTGCTGGTTTTGTTTGGAACTGTACCGAAATGTAAACAAACTGTGATTTAAAACTGAGGAACATATAAAAACATACATTTTATGTTAAATATATATTCACACAAGGGGAAATGCAAACCTATTTTTATTGTATTCAAGTTTTCTGTTCTTTATTCTACAGTCTATACAGTGCATGTTTCATGTAATCTGTAAATTGTTTCTAATCCTGTGGTGTCTGATAATGTCTTTAAACAGGAAATATTGAGGATGAAAAACAGAGACGGCAAGAGGAGGAGAGACATCTGGAATGTTTGGAACGTGTGCAAAGGATTCAACGGGAGCTGGACAGAGAGAGTGAATTGTCCACACAAAAGCTTTCTGAAGCAACTGAACAACTTCGTAAAAAACAGAGCTTCAGAGGTCACAAGCAACATCATAAACGCACACAAGTTCTCCATCAGCAAATAGAAGATGATGCTGCTGCGAAAGAGAGGGAGGAGGTATGACTTTAATTTGTAATTACCTAAATTACAATGATAAAATATCACTTTTTACTGAGACCCATTTTTGTTTTGCATATTTATTTATGTAGGTTACTGATGTTGAAAAAAAATTCAAAGAGCTTTTGCTAAAGCACCCGATCACAGAAGATAAAGAGAAACAGCACCAGACTTGGGGCAGGATCCAGAATAAACTTGCTATAGGATATAGTGAACTGTCTCTTACAGAGAAGCTCATCGTTTACAAGGCATCTCTACACATTCTGCAATGTAGCATTGAAGATGCTAAAGATGAGGGAGATCAGCCGCTTGGCTGGGAGAACTTTCTCTTGGGTTTGACGAAAAAGCTTCATGTCACAAATCCAACTTTGGCCAAACAAATTTTATTAACTGTACTTGACATGATGCCAGATCTTTCACCACAAAGTAGGGATATTTTGGGTCAAATATTGTTCAACAGAATTTGGACACCAAGTGAAATATTGCTCTTCATTTTCCAAAATCCAGGTCTCAAATGTGATCATCTCGATTCAGTTCTCCTCACAGCACAAACCTACCACCTGGACTGCGAACTCATTCTCTCTGCTCTTACGAAAGAAAACCCTTTAATGTTTCTTCAGGAAAAAAAGAATGACAAGGAAAAAGAAACTGATACAATTGTGAAGGAACTCCGTGAAGCAAACTGCCCAGAGAAAGTCTTGGGGCTGTTAAAGGAAGTGCTTAGATACGTAGAGTCAGAACTCCCGAAATATGAGTTGGTGGATCTTAACAAAGAAAAAATTGATGATTTGAAAAAATAAGATAACATCTCTTGATCTTAAAAACCCAGATGTCAACATTCTGAAAGATGTATTAATTGGAATGTCAATAGCAGTGCAAGACTGCTCAACAATCAACACAAAAGTCAACACGAAGATTCAAGGCTATTTTCCAAGACGTACACAACTAGCATCATTGCTTTTGCTCCTCTTGGCACAGCTGACAGAAAATAAAGGATGTCTTCTAGAGATTGGCACAGGTGAGGGCAAATCCTGTATCTTAGCCATGTTTTCAACAATTCTGGCAATTCGTGGAACAAAAGTGGACATTGTGACAAGCTCTCCAGTTCTCGCCCAACGAGATCAAGAAGAGTGGAAAAGGTTTTTTGAAATATTTGGTGTCACCTCATCTGTAGTACCTCCACATTACTCAAGTGCCTATTCACCAGAAGAACAAGACGAACATTTTAAAGATGCTTACAAGAAACAAATAGTATATGGCACAGTGGAGGTCTTTGCAGCAGACACACTTAAACAGGAATTTGAGAAGAGGACTACTCGTGGTACAAGGCAATTTGAGCTTGTAATAGTGGATGAAGTGGACTACATGACCTTGGACAATGGAGTTCAGGTAACATTCTTGTCCCATGAATCTAGTGGATTAAGGCATGTGGAGCAAGTGCTTTCCAACATATGGGCCATGATATCTACTTGTCAACCAATTGAAATGTTTGAAACAGGGGAGATAAAATGGGCGACGAGGATACAGTACTTTCATAAAGCTGTAACATCAGCTGTTATGGGATTGGAAACATCAGACAGCTTTTCAGCAAATGAGATCTTGTTGCCTGGAGTGACTTTGGGGTTCTACACCCAGGAGGATATTGAAATGTTACATCAAGCTGAGAGCAAGAAAGAAAATGAAGATGATGAGAATGAAAACAGAACGTCCAAAGCATTATCAGAAGTCATGAAGAAACTTACAGTTTCACAACAGTACGATCTTCTGAGTATATTTGAGGAGGTCTTGGAGAACAGTGCAGTGTTTAAGTGCTATTCTTTAGAGAACAAGAAAGCAAAATGTTTTGAAGCTCAGGAAAAACAAGGTGACCTTAATGTTGAAATGCTACTGCTGGAAGGAGGACTGGCATGCGAAATCATGTCAAAGACATCGCTCATTGATGCAACTGTAAGCACAATAAAGTCATCAATTAAGTACTCTAATGACCTACAAACTCCTGAAGAATCCAACAACTTCATTGTCGTTCCTGTTTTCTTGAAAAGCTACATTGAGAATCAGTTACCAGTTTTTGTTGAGAATGCTCTAAGGGCTGTTAAGATGTCACAGGGCCGGGAATACATGATTGTCACCTCACCTGCCAGTGAAAGAGAAGTTGCTGACAGTCATGACAGATACAATTATAATGCGATAATTCCAGTGGACTTCAAAGCTAGTGGTGTGCTGGAGAAAAACAAGAAGTGGGGGAAGGGTCTACAACAATTTTTGGAATTGAAGCACCAACTTGCAATTTCACCGATATCCAGCGTGACAAATTACATGTCAAATTTCCATTTTTTTAAAAGGTATCTCAGTGGAAGTGGTATATTTGGTGTTTCTGGTACATTAGGAGGTAAGGCAGATCAGGACTTTCTGGCAAGACATTATGAAACAAAGTGCTACACTGTACCTGGACATCGCCATAAAAAGGTGGTGGAGCTTCCAGTCGTCCAGGTGAAAGGTGGGAATCACCAATGGATCCAGACTATTTGTGAGACTTCATGGAAAGCAGCAGACAGAGGACAAGTTGTCTTGGTAATTTGTGAAGATGTTAAAACAGCAGACAAACTACATGAGAAAATACAAGGCGGCGGAAAGTTTAAGGCAGAACAGATTACTCTGTACACAATCAGTGAGAGGCACAACATTGAAAGAGAGAAATTCTGTTCAGGCAGAATCATAATTGCTACAAATCTCGGAGGGCGGGGGACCGACATAAAGGTTGAAGAAAGTGTGAATACGTGTGGTGGTCTTTTCGTTCTTCTTACTCACTTTCCACCCAATCGAAGAGTCGAGAAACAAATTTTTGGTCGTACATCTCGGAAAGGCAATCCTGGGATGGTCCAGATGGTTGTGAACTGTGATCATCTCACACCAGCTTACCAAGGTCAGTCTGTGGAAATCATGCGCCAGCTAAGAGAGGACTATGAAATTCAACGAATCCACAAAATGCAAAGTGATGAGCTGGAGGAAATAAACCTAAAGGAAAAGCTGTTCTCCAGTTTTTGTACATTGCTGAAGGACTTTGATAGGCATTACACAGATGAAGAAAAACTGGACCCCATGCAAATGAAGCTCAAAAATATTCCTGATTGCTTTAAACATCATCAACCTAAGTTTGATTATCAGCCTGCCATCAATGCTCTGAAAGAATCTTGGGCCTTGTGGTTGACCCTTCATGAGGATCATATCAATAGGCATGATGACTTCAGACAACTTGAAGCAGACCTTATCAGCACAATAAATGAAACAAGTAGAAAGCTGCTGCGAGGTGAATGCGACAATTTCTATGATTACGTCAAACAGGCAATTGTAAGAACTGATCTACACTGTCAAAACAAATCCAATGCCTATGGAGCTGAATCCTTTTGGGAAAAAGTCATTAACTCTGACCCACACTACAAAGCAGTGGCACTCTACAACCAGGCATACATTACCATCAACCTCGGTAAGGGTAACTATAAAGCAGATTCTAAGAAACTGCTGGAAGACGCAAAGAAATCCATTGATGTCTACGTCTCAGAAGTCTCAAACACAATGGTCTCATGTTACTTATCAGTCACTGGTAACAAAGATCAGAGCACAGACAACAACAACAACTTTCAGAGTCAAATGGAGGCCAGAATGAACATCTTTAAGTCATGGATAACGCACATTGATAATGCATTGGATAAACTTAAAGAGCTGGAGAAAAACAACAGTGACGCCATTACAGAGGAGTGTTCAGTCTACATGCTGTCTGAAGAAAATAACTTCATTATCACTAATGAGCTGAGATCGTTATACGACTATGGCCTCTGTGTTGTTTTTGAGGTGAAAAAGAAGCCCAAGTTTTGCTTGGATGCTTTGATATGTTTCATACTCGGGGTGGTACAGGTTCTCGCTGGGGTTCTTGTTTGTGCGCTGACACTTGGGACAGCCAGCCAGTTTGGACTGGGCCTGATTTCAGAAGGAGTGTCTGACATGATCAGTGGAATAGAGGGCATGATAAAGGGCACATTCGATTGGGCGTCATGGGCAATATCTAAGAGTATCAGCATTGGGCTTGCTTTGCTAACAGCTGGGTTTAGTTTTATCAAGAAAGGAGTTACTTCAGTGTTTAAAGTGACAAAAAGTATCCTCAATGGTACAAAGTCTTTCTCTACTGTTGCGAATGAATTCATCAATTCAGGAAAGGCCATGTTTACTTCATTCAAAGGAAGTGCTCAGTCTGGTTTATCGTCCATCAGTAAAGAATCTTTTAAGTCTACAATGAAAAACATGACATCTTCTACAGTGCTCAGACAGAACTTCAAAGATGCAACTAAATATGCAGTTCAGGAAATCGGGAAACAGTCTGTGCTCACTGCCATGAACTACGAAATTGATGCAGCACTTCAGGAAGTCTTTAAGAAGATTTTACAAAGCAGTTTTGAGAATGTCGTTACTTCATCAGTGAAGCAGAGCAGTGAACTGGATAAGACTCTTCTCGAATTCATCAGCTCAGGCATTCCGAAAGCTGCCTTGAAAAAAGAGAATTTCAAAATTGACCAGAATTATGAGAAGCAAATAAAAAAATCAGTTGATATGCTCTGCAAAGAGATAATTCCTCACCTCATACTGGACTGTACCACAGCACAGGAAGTTATCAGCAAACTCTCTGTGGTGTGTGAAGCAGCAACAGAGCATATGAAAAAAGAGAAACTGTCAGGTGTGCTTGAAATGGCAAAGCTGGCTCTGAAAGTAGCTGAGTACACAACAGATCTCTCTCAAATATTGGGAACCATACCAACAAAGGAAATAATACAAAATAAATTTGTTCCTGAATTGCTGGAGAGCATCAGTGAGCTTGAGAAAGAAATGACAAAGTATGACCAAGATGGACGACACAGTTTACACGATGTACAGCGCCTTAAAGGAGAACTTCTACAGATTATCGCTCAGAAAGTTTCTGAGCAATTCATCAGTTCCTGTTCTGAACACACAACTTCTTTAATGACCAGCACCTTTAAGAGTCAGTTGGCCAGAGCTACAGGACAGGCGGTAGACAAGGTCATGTGCAAACATAAGACTCAACGTTTCTCTGATGACTAGTGTTAGAATAATGATGAAATTTCTTATTTTATTCGCAATATATAACCAGGAGTAATGCCAAGTATAAAGAGGCCTTATTCCTAATATTTAACCAAGAATGAGGCCAAATATAGAGAGGCCTATATTAACCACAAAAGTATGTTATGTATTGTTTTATTATGTTGACACTTTGTAAGAAAATGTAGTGGAGGTTTTATAGAGAGCCTTGATGTTAGATTTTATAAAATGTTTGTAAGGCCGAGAAGCCTAAAGGAAGTTTTTTTTATATACAACTTTTATGAATGACTTTGTAAACATGGAAAAAGACAAGAATAAGATGTTGTAAAAATGTTTTAATTTGGTTTGTAGTAAAGACACAGAAACAAATATGTTATAAAAATGTTTTATTTTTGGTTCATAGTGAAAAAGAGACATTGTTTGGTAAAAAAAGTATTTTATTGAACTATTGAAATGAACACACTGAGACATGTTTTGTGAAATATGTTTTGTTGAAGAGATGGAGAAAAAGACACTGAGCCATATGTATGAAGGTCATTTATTGATGTAAAAGATGAGCGGATTAAATATAACCTGTATTTGCATGCAAGCATGTAACAAAGTATTAAACAAAGAAGTAGGTTTTACCCCGGGATGATGTCTTGCAGACGAGACGAAGGAGATTAAGGATCCAAGCCAGAAGGAGAAGAATGAAAGAATACAGAGCATTATATACTAAAATGTTGAAGGAACTTAGGGAGTTGACAATGGTCCAAGATCTGGGATTGGATAAACTGTACATATGTGAATGAATATGTAATGAAGAGGTGTGATGATTAAATGGTATATAAGGTCTTGATCTCTGTATGAACATCAGAAGCTGAGAGCGACATGCTGCTTCTCCATTGGTTGATGATCCGAGCCTGACATCTGCTGGTGACTTTTGTGTACCGACATTTTGAAACTTAAAACTTTTCTTTTTGTAACCTTTATTGATTGTATGTAAAACTTTTGTTAATGGAAAAATAAATTTACTTATAATTGATTTAAAAAAAGAAATCGTTTGCCACGTCTCTGCTTTCTAAACGAGTTGATCTGAACCAGACACGGAGGGGGTCTGTTCTTCTAGAGAGTAAGTATACATTTATATTTATGATTTAGTTAAGGATTTGACCTGCTTTACCTAGCCTGAGATTATAAACTAAAACTGGGTAGAAGGTGTGTGGGATCTAGATAGATTGTACATCGAATAACATGGTGCCCAACTAGCGGGGCACGATTGCTTATTGATTTCTGGCCAAAATCAATTAACAAGGTGCTGACGAAAAGCATGATTGTATAGAAAGTACAATAGAAATAGAGTCTAAAATAGGATTGGGAAACAATTCTAAAAAAATAATTAGAAATTGAAAGAAGATATAATTCAGGTACGAATTATATATTAACCTAGGGAAAGGTTAAACTAATAGTAGTGTTGAAGTCTCAAGAGTGAGATTTAAGTTTAAAAAGGAAGGAATCCTGCAGACGAAAAAATAATTCAGGGAAGAATTATTAATATAACCTAGGTAAAGGTTATTAAGTGCATGCACGACACTACTAGAATCTCTATTATATTAGATCGGAATACGGAAAAACTGTATAGCTCAATAAAAGAATAAGTGTGTTCCGATAGGGTATTAAAAGTTGGTTAATATGCCGATATAATAGAGATTAGCTAAATCTTAAGTGAAAAAAGATTTAGTGTAGACTGTGTGAACTGTTCAGCGAAGTGCACATCGTTGAATGGGAATCATAGTGAAAAGCAGATCCATATTAGAGTGTAAGATTGAAAATATACTAAGTAATGATATGGATAGAGAAAGCTTTATAAAGTAAACAAATCGACAAGAAAAGTAAATTGCGATTTTAACTTTGACTTCCATCCAGAAAATTATTAAAGAAAAGTATATGAAATCAACTAAAAAGTTTCTGAAGAAAATGTCAGAAGAACAAAGAATTGATGAAAGAAATAATGCTTTAGAAATGGAAGAAGCAGTAAATAGAGAAATGGAAAAAGTTATGGAAAATAACGAGCGAGATGAACAAAGAAGGTTAGTCTCTGAAAATAGAACTCAGATCAAAACAGCAGAAAAAAGAACTGATAGGAATACAGATTCAAGTTCTGAGGAAAGTCAATATGAAGAAAATGAAGCTGAGGAATTAAATTCCACAAGGATCAGCACGGAGTATGATATTAGTGAAGAGGAACCAGTGCTTAGGAAAGAGACTAGATTGAAACACAAAAAAGGTGTAAAAATACCATTGCAGAGAGTAACCAAACAAATACAGAATGATTGGCCAGAAGTAGAGTTTAGGGGAACTAAATATAGAAATCCCAGTGGGGAGAAAAGAGATAGGGAATTATTGAGCAGATGGAATAAGAGAGTAATACCTGAGAGGGATTTGACATATGGTGAGATAAAAACTGCCTGCATGTCCCAGTCTGCGACACAAATAGCCGAACAGGAAGGGTGGTCAAAATCAGGCAAACAGACCTTATTCCAGGAGGGATATGAGTATAATAGAAAAATAGTGAAAGAATTGGACAATGTAATAAAGATATTGAAAAATCAGAATAAAAAATTACAGAGAGATTTGGAAACAACAAGAGGTTTTAGAGAAATTGAGAATCTGAACAGAGCCTCGGTAGAAATCTGGGAGGAGGAGAGCGAAGAGGCTGTAGATCAGGAAGAGTTAGAGAGGCAGATAAACCCTAGAGAAGGGGAATCTCCAGTGAGGCAACTACAGTTCAGCACTCCACGGAGAACTGAGGGAGAGAGAAATGAGGAGCAGAATGTTCAAGCAAAATTATTAGAATTAAAATTAACTGATGTTGTGAGGAATCAAATAGGATCTAGGAAATCAAGTGAAGATTACTACAGTTATATGGATAGAATCATTAAATCAGCAACACAAGCTGGCTTAGGCTCTGAAGCGATAACAAGATTGGTGCACACGTGCACAGGGCATGCCATTACACCACAGGCCCTAGAAAAGGTTAGAAACCTTACTGGAGTTGAAGACAAATACAAACAATGGCAAGATATGCTGGTGAATGCAAATAAAGAACAAGTGCCCTTACTTAGCGTTTGGTTATCGATTGAGGAGGAAATTCCAATGTCAGACAAAGTAAGACTGCTACGAGATGTAGGACGTAAAATACCAGGTGGACATAAACTAGTGACCATCTTAAATACCACAACTAAAAAACAAATAGAGGAAAGATTAGAAAATAAAAATAAATAGAGGAAAGAATAGAGGAAAGATTAGCTGAATATGATTTAAATATATAGTTTGTGAGAAGAAAGGAACCACAAGGAACAAAGGTTCAAAAACAGCAAAAAGACAAAGTAATGAATAAACCGAGAGCCTCAGGTCAGTCTAGCAGGCCTAAATCCTGGAATCCTAAGAAAACAGCATGGCAGAGAGATAGTAGTGCCAAGAAAACCTTTAAAGATAACAGAAATAGTACCGCACAAAAGTCAAGTTACATTCCGGAAGGAGAGTGGGGGAAATTAACTCCCTCACAGAAAGATCAAGTGATACAGAAACGCAAGAGCACTGATTCAAGTGTGAAAAGATTTGGAAGAAACAAATTGACTCACTGTGTGTGTGTGTGTGTGTGTGTGTGTGTGTGTGTGTGTGTGTGTGTGTGTGTGTGTGTGTGTGTGTGTGTGTGTGTGTGTGTGTGTGTGTGTGTGTGTGTGTGTGTGTGTGTGTGTGTGTGTGTGTGTGTGTGTGTGTGTGTGTGTGTGTGTGTGAAACAATCAGGAAGGAGAGTGAGTGAAGAAAGGGATAGTGAGAAGCAAATAGAAAGAACCTGACACATGACAGTGGTGAAGAATCAAAGGAAGAATTGATACAGGCATTGAGAGAAACTCCATGTGGAAAATATAAGAACGATACTGGTTTGGTTAATCAGAAATACGCACATGAAATTTTAGGCGGTAATGATGGAGATATTAAAAGATTTACCTGTGGAGGTATACATCGATGACATTTTAATCATAAATGAGGAAGAGGAAGAACACGTAAACACTGTGAAAGAAGTGTTGAAAAGGATAGCAGACTCAGGATTAAAAATCAACATAAAGAAAAGTGAGGTCATTCTAGGATTCTGGGTGTCTGCAGGCAATCGAGGTATCACACAGACTATGAAGGAAAAGATAGCCGAGATAAAGACACCAGAAAACGTCAAAAATGTACAACAGATGATGGGGCTAATGAATTATGTTCGGGACATTATTCCAAAATTTAGCCAAATGGCAAAGCCGATCTATGCCACTATAAAAGGGAACAAATTGAAATGGACTGAGGATGCAGAAAATGCACTTAGTGCTTTAAAGAAAGCAATTTTGTGCTCAGGACAGCTGTAAGGCAGAGAGGATGACAAAGATCTAGAGATCGATCTAGACATAGACGAGGCAGGTTATCAATTGATAATGCGTAACAAAAAAAGCTGTATACCAATACGCATTATGACTGGAAACTGGAAGAGTCCAGAGAAAAAATGTCTACCAGTTGAAAAGAAATGAGCTGCGATCAGTAAAATATATGCAGAGCTAAAAGGTCTGGCTAGAAGAAAGCAAATACTGATTAATACAGATGAAATGGTAATGGCTCATCTGAACGAAAACAAGATCAAGGATGCTAAAGCCCAAAATACCAGATGGCAGAGGTGGCAAAACGTTATACTAGATCCTAGTATAACCATAATCAACAAGGAACGCAAGAAATGTCAGAATAAAAGTTTACCATTGTTCAAAGGAATAATGGTATACACTGATGGATCTAAAACGTCTCAGGTTATGACTATAACCATAGTTCCCTGAGAAGGGAACGAAACACTGCGTCCACTAGGGACAGCTTTGGGAACGCCCACAGCGTGATAGCGTCTGATGCACGTATGTCAACTCAGCCAATGGCGAGAGTGAGCGTCACGGGCGGGTGACGTCACGTCCAGGAAAGGATAAATATACATCCGGTCCGATCGCACTTCAGCTAAAGTGCCGAAGCAAGGGATCACAGGGATGCAGGGAGTATGGCAAAGGGACGCAGTGTTTCGTTCCCTTCTCAGGGAACTATGGTTATAGTCATAACCTGAGACGTTCCCTTTCGAGGGAACTTCACACTGCGTCCACTAGGGACAGCTTTGGGAACGAAATACCAAAACGCCATAATACCAAATGCCTGTCGTGTGAAACTGTGGCACATTCAAGACAGGAGCACTGAAGAACCTGGAGCACATTCCAGGTCAAGATCATAGTATCTCACAAACGTAAGAGGCGAGGACCAACCGGCCGCATCGCAGACTTCTTTGAGGGAAACCCCCGATACCAAGGCCTTAGAGGCCGCCATACTCCTAGTAGAGTGGGCTTTGACAGCTAAGGGACACTGCTGATCAGAAGACCCATAAGCCAGTGAGATAGCCTCGACTATCCACTTGCTCATTGTATGTTTGGACGCAGGGAGACCCCTGTTCTGAGGTCCAAAACAAAGAAACAATTGATCCGCTTTTCTCCACAGGGCAGCTCTGTGGACATAAGCATCCAGTGCTCGCACTGGACATATAAGGTTCAATCTTTCCTGGTCTGGATTAACAAATGGAGGAGGACAGAGAGCCTGCAACACTATAGGCCGTGGAATATTGGTTAACACCTTCGGAACATACCCTAATCTAGGGTAAAGGAAAGCTTTAACCATCCCTGGTGCAAACTCCAAGCACGAAGGGGATATTGATAAGGCCTGAAGGTCTCCTACTCTCTTAATAGAAGAGATGGCAAGAAGGAAGATGGTTTTCAGAGTCAGAAACTTTTCTGAGATAATGTCAAGTGGCTCGAACGGAGCCGCAGATAAACCTTCCAACACTATAGCCAAATCCCAAGTAGGAACTCTAGTGCGCACCGCAGGCCTCAGCCTCTTAGTGCCACGAAGGAAACGAGTTACCAACGGGTCTCTCCCCACAGTAATACCATCCACATGGGCATGGTAAGCAGAAATAGATGAAACATACACCTTTAGTGTAGCAGGGGTCAACCCAGAAGAGAATCGCTCTTTTAAAAAATCTAGCACTGAACCAACAGGGCAGTTGACTGGATCTAAATGTCGTTCTTGACACCAAGAAGTGAACAACTTCCACTTCAGGGCATATAGTCTCCTCGTGGATGGAGCTCTGGAGCTAAGAATGGTCTCCACTACCTCGGTAGAGAGACCAGACTCTATGAGCTCAGCCCCCTCAGCGGCCAAACCCATAGGTTCCACATTTCTGGGCGGGGGTGAAATATTGAGCCCTCCGCCTGAGATAGAAGATCCCTCCTTATCGGAATCTTCCAAGGTGAGCCATCGAGCAGTGTTACAAGGTTCGAGAACCAAATCCGGCTCGGCCAGTAAGGAGCTACTAGCAGTAGACTTATCCCCTCCCGGCAAACTTTCTCCAGAACTCCCTGGAGCAGAACCACTGGGGGAAATGCGTACAGACGCCGCCTCGGCCACGTCTGTACCATGGCATCCAGTCCCAGAGGAGCTGGATGTGTCAACGAGAACCAGAGTGGACAGTGCGTCGTATTCTGAGACGCAAACAGATCCACTTCCGCCTGGCCGTAAATCTCCCAAATGAGCTTCACCACCTCGGGGTGAAGTCTCCATTCCCCTGGCCTCAGCCCCTGTCTCGACAGGATGTCCGCTCCAATATTCTGGGCCCCCGGGATAAAGATTGCTCTCAAGGAGAGTAACTTCCCCAGAGACCACAGGAGGATCTGGTGCGCTAGTTTGCACAGTGGGCGCGAACGCAGACCCCCCTGACGATTTACATAGGAAACCACCGATATGTTGTCCGTACGGACCAACACATGATGGCCCCTCAGGTCCGGGAGGAAGAACTTCAAAGCATTGAAGACTGCCATCATCTCCAGGCAGTTGATGTGCCACGAAAGATGATGGTCCCCCCACAGACCCTGAGCTGAGCGGCCTTCCATTACCGCTCCCCAGCCCGTGAGAGAGGCATCTGTCGTCAGGGTGACTCGACGACATAGTGCCCCCAGCACCGGACCCTGGGACAGGAACCAGGCTTTCTTCCATATGACCAAGGCGCGGAGACACCGCCGCGTGATCTTGATCATACGAAAAGGGTTCCCCCTCGGGGAAAACCCTCTGGTCCTGAGCCACCACTGTAAGGGCCCTCATGTACAGCAGGCCAAAAAGGAATCACGTTGGACGCCGCTGCCAATAACCCCAGCAACTTTTGAAACTGCTTGACAGTGAATGACTGGCCTAGTTTGACTCTCTTTATAGCTGACAGAATCGCAGCAATGCGCGTGGGTGAAAGCACTGCCCGCATTGCTACGGAATCCCAAACCACGCCTAGGAAAGTGGTCCTCTGGCACTGGAGAAAGCACACTCTTCTTCGCGTTCAACCTCAACCCCAACTTTTGAATATGCGCGAGGACGACATCTCGATGCCGAACCGCCATCTCCTGCGACTGTGCCAGAATCAGCCAGTCGTCTATATAGTTCAGAATGCGTAAGCCCCTGCAGCCTGAGCGGGGCCAGAGCTGCATCTACGCATTTCGTGAACGTTGCGGGGTGAGAGAGCTAGACCAAATGGAAGAACCCGATACTGGTACGCTTTGCCCCCGAAAGCAAACCTCAGGAACTTCCTGTGTTGTGGAAGGATGGAGACATGGAAGTATGCGTCCTTCAGATCTATTGTGACAAACCAATCCTCGGATCTGATTTGGGTCACAATCTGACTTAGCGTCAGCATCTTGAATTTTAGTTTCCTGAACGTACAATTCAGACGACGAAGATCTAATATGGGGCGCAACCCTCCATCCTTTTTTGGAACTAAGAAGTACCGGCTGTAAAAACCCGACTCTCTGTTCTGTACAGGGACCTGTTCTATAGCCCCCTTTTTTAACAAGGTTTCTACTTCCTGTTCCATTATCAGAGCCTGCTCGGGACGTACTGATGTTACCAGCACTCCGTTGAAACGAGGTGGGTGGAACCCAAACTGAATTCTGTACACCTTTTCTACCGTCTGCAGGACCCATAGCGATATATTTGGTAGACGTTTCCATTCTGCCACAAAATCTACTAAGGGAACCAGCCTCTCGAGGCTGGTCTCTGATATTTCCACTGCAACCATCTCGGCGGGCCTGAAGCATACTGGCAGCACCTAACCGATCTGGCTGCGTTTCTAACCTCCTTGGAGGCTGCGAGTGTGACACTTTGTCCTGTGGACGCTGAGTCACGAGCTCGCTGGAAACCGCTGCGCCCCGAAGCACCAAGGGTGGCGGGGTTGGCAGAACGGTCCCCTGAGGGCAACGAAGTGGAGTGGGGCACCGTATACTGAGGTGAACACCAATCCACCCCGCAGGGGGGCGCCCTCGGAGACCTGACGCTGCTGGCGTCAGGACCTCTTTTGGCCTGAAGCCTTCTTCGCCTGAAGCACGACCCTCAGGTCGGTCTTCGGCTTAGAAGGCTTCGGCTGAGAGTGCCGACCTGGCCCCACCGTATCTCTGAGGTGGAGCACGAGATGCGACACTCTCTTTTTGCTGCTGCCTGTACGAAGAGCTAGACGGCTGGGGCTGCTCACGCCCAGCAGCCCCAGAGGGTTGGTGGCGGCGCGGGAGATATTTTTTAAAAGCCTCCGCTTGCTTTTTATTCTCCTGAAAATCTGTCGACGACTTCATTTACAGCGTCGCCGAACAGACCAGCGGGTTCAACTGGCGCATCAAGGAGAAAAGCCCTGTCTTTATCCTTAATTTCAGATAAATTGAGCCCACAGATGTCTCTCTGTCGCCACCAAGGCTGCCATAGACCGCCCAATAGCTCTAGCGGTCTCCCTTGGTGGCTCTCAGAGATAAATCTGTGGCCCGACGCAGTTCGCGCACTGCCTCAGGGCTCACTGTTTCGCCGCCATCCAAATCCCCCAGCAGTTCAGCCTGGTACGCTTGCAAAATACTCATTGTATGCAAACATGCACCAGCCTGCCCTGCTGCCGTGTACGCTTTCCCCACTAGCCCTGATGTTGTTTTTAATGGTTTAGTGGGGAGCGTGGGGGGCCTTCAGGGGGACGATGCTGAAGTAGGGGACAGATAACTAGCAAGCGTCTGATCCACTTTAGGCATCGCCCCATAACCATATTCTTTCAGCCCCCTTATATCACTGTATGTTTTTACTTGAGGGCTGAAAAGACGTGATGAATATGGTTTCTTCCATGATCTACACAGCTCACTGTGTAAATCAGGAAAGAAAGGAAGACCCCGTGGTGAAGGTGACACATTTGACGTCAAAAAGCGCTCGTCTAATTTGCTTTTCGGACGAGCGCCTTGTTTCTCGGCTGGCCAATCAATATTTAACTTCGCCACAGCGCGAGTAATCACCTCCACCAGCTCTTCGTGTGCGGGGGAAAGAGATGGCGAATCATCTTCCCCCAATCCGACGCTCAACACATCCACCTCCTCAGAGCTGGAGTGTTGAAGCGACGGGCTCTCACTCTGGGCGGAAGAAGCCGCAGCGCGGGCTTCCGACACCAGAGATTGAGCGACAGATCTCCCGGGTGAAGGCAGAGAAAGAGCGCTCGCGCTCGTCTCAAACCCCGCCGAGAGATCCATCTGCGAACCCCATGATGTCCTTCTCCGCTGTGCCTCAGCAGCAGCGGGTCCAGAACCAGAGGGAACGCGATCCTGATCACCCTTCTCGAAGAGTGACAGGCGGGAGCGGAGCATGCGAAGCGGCAGCTTCTCACAATGCTCACACTCAGCCCCCTCGAAGGCTGACAGAGCATGCTCACTCCCAAACACATCACACACAAATCATGTGTATCTCCACCCGTAAGGAAACGGGGACACGGAGGAGTACACTGTTTGAATACTGATGCATTCGCCATTTTTAAACTGAGACTTATTGTGCTTTTGACGGACAACAATAGGTAGACAGAGACAGTTTTTCACACAGATCGCTTAGCTGAGGCAGAAAAGCTGAAGTGCGATCGGACCGGATGTATATTTATCCTTTCCTGGACGTGACGTCACCCGCCCGTGACGCTCACTCTCGCCATTGGCTGAGTTGACATACGTGCATCAGACGCTATCACGCTGTGGGCGTTCCCAAAGCTGTCCCTAGTGGACGCAGTGTGAAGTTCCCTCGAAAGGGAATCTGTTTTCAGAGGAGGGTTTTTGACAGTAAAATTTATTTTCTGAAGTGATTTTGACCTCAAATGAAGGTTACGATCATGATTTATAAAAAATAAGGGGGACATTTCAATATAATAAAATATATCCTGTCAGAATGTGTTTTCAGAGGAGGGTTTCTGACAGGAACATTATTTTTCTGAAGTGATTTTGTCCTCACATCAAGGTTACGATCATGATTTTTAAAAAGTAAGGGGGACATTTCAATATAATAAAATATATCCTGACAGAATCTGTTTTCAGAGGAGGGGTTTTTGACAGTAAAATTTATTTTCTGAAGTGATTTTGACCTCACATCAAGGTTACGATCATGATTTTTAAAAAAATAAGGGGGACATTTCAATATAATAAAATATATCCTGTCAGAATCTGTTTTCAGAGGAGGGTTTCTGACAGTAAAATTTATTTTCTGAAGTGATTTTGTCCTCACATCAAGGTTACGATCATGATTTTTAAAAAAGTAAGGGGGACATTTCAATATAATAAAATATATCCTGACAGAATCTGTTTTCAGAGGAGGGTTTCTGACAGTAAAATTTATTTTCTGAAGTGATTTTGTCCTCACATCAAGGTTACGATCATGATTTTTAAAAAATAAGGGGGACATTTCAATATAATAAAATATATCCTGTCAGAATCTGTTTTCAGAGGAGGGTTTCTGACAGGAAAATATATTTTCTGAAGTGATTTTGACCTCACATCAAGGTTACGATCATGATTTTTAAAAAGTAAGGGGGACATTTCAATATAATAAAAAATATATCCTGTCAGAATCTGTTTTTCAGAGGAGGGTTTCTGACAGTTTAATATATTTTCTGAAGTTATTTTGACCTCAAATCAAGGTGACATTCATGATTTTTTAAAAATAAGGGGGACATTTCAATATAATAAAATATATCCTGTCAGAATCTGTTTTCAGAGGAGGGTTTCTGACAGGAAAATATATTTTCTGAAGTGATTTTGACCTCACATCAAGGTTACGATCATGATTTTTAAAAAGTAAGGGGGACATTTCAATATAATAAAATATATCCTGTCAGAATCTGTTTTCAGAGGAGGGTTTCTGACAGGAAAATATATTTTCTGAAGTGATTTTGACCTCACATCAAGGTTACGATCATGATTTTTTAAAAAGTAAGGGGGACATTTCAATATAATAAAATATATCCTGTCAGAATCTGTTTTCAGAGGAGGGTTTCTG